>CAJVPZ010000169.1:0-23419 GCA_910592135.1 Racocetra fulgida | reverse complement strand
AATAAAATACAAATATCGAAATAATAAAATAATACTAAGATAAAATAATAAATTAATAAAATAAAACTGTTCTATAATATTTTTGTCCTTTTATAAAAATTTGCTTTGCAAATTCTTAATTAAAGACTGATACTCTCTATCAGTAAACTTAACAATATGGATAATAGTAAAGTATCGAGTTTGGTATAACAATTCTTTAGGTCGAATACTAAAGATTTGTTGAAGATGAGTGGCTCCTTTCCAAATGTCTTGAGTCTTTCAAGAGCCTTGAGAAGCTTAAAGAAGTTTACGGATTTGGGATTGTTCATCAGTCTGTTTCTGAATAGGAATTCCTAAGTACAGATAGGCTTCGATAATTTTTATCTGCTTAGGTTGAGTACATCCTTTATCTTCTAATTGTCGAATAATCTTGATTAGTTGGTCTTTCCACGTTCTACCAATAAAAGTATTTGGGTGAGTGTCCAATTGAGGGGTTAAAGTTTAAGTTAATTTGTCTCAAACGTTTTGGTAAACTTCAGTGTCTGGTTCAGTTTCTGGTTTAGGAAGAGTGGTGGTTAAGGTTGAGTCAATTTCTGGTTCTTTGGTTAGAAAGGTATTCAAGAGGATATCTGTATCGATAGGTTTGGATGGGAGGTCCACTGCGGTATTTACTAGTATAGTGATTTCACTAGTATCATTAGGGTCATTAGGGTCTACAAGAAAATACTTTGGGAACAAATTTCTAAATTATTTTGGGCAGCGGGGTCTTGTCTCCAAATAGTAAGAAAGTATTGGAAGGCTTGGATAGTTATAGGTTGCAAGATGGTGTTGTGTATTGTTAATTGTATGTAAATTCGAAAATTTCTGAATAAGGAGTCTATTTATAATTTTTGACATTATACGATTGTTTGTTTCATAAAATTTTGTCTTTGTTTCTTCCTGTCTAATAAAATTTCTTTCAGAAATTAAGAATTTTTGATGATAACGATTGGTTTCCATGTCTGTTTCTCATAATACTTTGCTAAACAGTCACTATTGTAATACTTTTGTAAAACTTTTTCTTCTAATGTTTGAAGTTTATAAGCGCCATTATTCATCTTAGCTTGAATAATAAATGATTCTTCTCTTTTGTCTTCAAATTTAGCTGATCTTGACTTTTCTATAGCCTTTAGTTATATCCAAACTTTCTCACCAATTTCTGAATTCTTCTGGTCTGATTTTAGCATTAAAATATTCTTTCTGTTTCTGTTGTAACTTTTTTGTATTTATTTGAGCTTCTTCTTGTGTTGCAGCCATTCTTTCTATTAGTTCGTAAGCATGTTGTAATACACTATCCTGGAGGTCGATTTCTACATCAGGGTCCGGTATAGATTCAGTAGGAATAATAGTCTTGATCGGTAGAGTAGCTTGTCTATCATATACTAGTTAAAAAGGTATATAACCAGTAGTAGCATATCTTTTGGTTCGATATGCTAAGAGAACAGCAGATATATATATATACCATTTATCAGTTCTTTTAACTGTTGCAAGTGATTTGCACAGTGTTCTGTTAAGACATTCAACCATTCCATTGGTCTGTGGGTGGTATGACGAAGAGAACTTGTATTTGATAAGGAACTTTTTACATAGTATTTGGATAGTTTCACTAATGAAGTTTCTTCCTTGGTCAGATAAAATTATCTTGGGGGTTCCATGTTTACAGATAATTTCTTCAAAGATAAACTTTGCTAAAGTTTCTGCTCCGGTGTCTGGTACAGCTCAGGCTTCTGGCCATCAGGTTAAATAGTCTGTTGCTATAATAATATAGCAATTGTTCTGTTCAGTTATTGGTAGGAGTCCAACTAAGTCAATACCAATTCGTTCGAAAACTCGTTCAGCTTGTATCAGATATAAAGGTTCTTTTCTTCTGCCTTTTTATCTTTTTTGGCATTCTTCACATGTCTGTATATATTCTTTAATATCTTGATACATTTGGTTCCAATAGTATCATTCAGCTATTTTGTAATACATTGTATCTGTTTTTAAATGTTCAGAGGTAGGATGTTTATGCTTCATATAGAGAATAAGTTTTACTTCTATCCATTTGATAACTTGTAAAGATTTGTCTGGATTCTTTCTATTCTTCTTATAGAGCAAGTGGTGTCTAATTTCGAAATATCGAGCCTGGTTAATTAATTGCTTCTTTTGATTCTCAGTAAAGTTTTCTGGAATAGTGTCTGTATCTAGATATTAGTATAACTCATAATACTGGTCTAAGTTCATGATAATTTGGGTTCTTTGGTCTGAGTCTGGAGTTAAGAAAGAGTATCAACATTGGAATGGATTTGTCCAGGTTTATAGATAATTTCAAAGTTATAAGGTTGTAACTCGAGTATCCAGCATCCTAATCTTCCTTTAGGTTCAGCAGTATGTAACCATTTAAGAGCATAGTAGTTAGTAATCAAAATAAACTTGGTAACTCCAAGATATTTATGAAAATGTTCAATGGCCTATACTATGGCAGTACATTCTAGTTTGATGGCACCATAGTTCATTTTTTCTTTCTTTAGACTTTTACTAGCATAAGCTACAGGATGTTCTTTGTTACAACTATCAAGTTGACTAAGAGTTGCACCAAATCTATAATAAGAAGCATCAGTTGCTGGTATAAATATTTTCAGAAATTTGGATATCAAAGTATAGGGGCACTAATAAGTCTTTGCTTAAGCTCATTAAAAGCTTCGTGTTGGGCTTTGGTCTACTTATAGGGTTTGTCTTTTTGTAGCAGCTGATTCAAGGGTTTTGCAATTGCAGAGAAGTTGCAAATAAATTGTCTATAGTATCTTACTAGTTCTAGAAAAGATCGTAACTGAGTTACATTCTTAGGAGGTAGAATCTGTTGAACAGCTTCGATTTTCTTTGAGTCTTAGGCAATTCCTTTAAGTGATATAATGTGTTCTAGAAATGGTAATCTTTGCATCTAAAAATTATATTTCTCTATGTTTAATCGTAATTCGGCACATCTGATTCTAGTTAAGACTTCATGGAGGTGTTGCAAATGTTTGTCAAAGGTCTTGAAAAATATAATAGTATTGTCTAAGTATACTACTACGAATCTTCATGCAATCTTGTCATAAACTCAGTCCATTAATCGTTGGAAGGTCGCAGGGATATTACAAAGTCCAAAAGGCATGACATTAAACTCATAAATTCCATAGCGAGTAACAAATGCAGTCTTTTCTCAGTCTCTTAGGTGCATAGCTATTTGCCAATATCCACTAGCGAGATCTAATGTAGAAAACCAATATGATCTAGCGAGAGTATTTAACATTTCATCGATTCAAGGTAATAGGTAAGCATCTTTCTTAGTTATACTATTTAGCTTTTTGTAGTCTACACAGAAACATAATTTACTATTTTTCTTTATACTAATATAGTAGGTGAGGTCCATAGGCTATTCAAGGATTGTATTAGCTTATTGTCTAGCATATGTTGTATTTTTTCCTTAACAAATGCTTGTTCACTAGGAGGTATTGAATAAGGTCGAGAATTAATAGAAGGTACATCTTCGGCATAAATTCGATGAGTAACTAGGTTAGTTTGTCCTAGTTCATTAATATCTGATGCGAATAGGTCTGCAAATTCTTCTAAGAATTGTCTGAATTTTCTTCCTTTATCTTCTGAAAGGGGTCCAATATTCACTGATGTTTTTTTCAAGGTTGTATACTCTTTATAAGGGATAAGAGTATCAATAGTGTATACATGTCTGGGAGTTAGTGTAGAGTCATTAATGTCTGTATCCTCAGATAGTTTTTCATCTTGCCTAGAATTATTTAAAAATTTGGTGACTCTGTAAGGGCAGCGAATTGAGCAGCTTGCTAATGAGCGTACTGGCTATTATCCTTCTATAGTTGTATAAGCTATTAATTAAAATTCTCAAGGGTTTCAACCTTTTGTTGCAGCTGTACAATAAGCTGACTTTGATAAGCTATTTGTTGTTATAATTGTAGCAATGAAAATAAAGTAATGCCTGGTTCTGGGGTAGTAATAGATGTACTAGAATTTGTTTCTAGTACTGGAGTATTAGGTCAAGATTCAGGTAGCAGATCATTAGATTTGGGTTCCTCAAGTGGGGTATCAAAGTTGAGAGCAGGCTGGTCTGATTCTTCTTCAGGTGTTTCTTCTGAATTAAATATAGAAAGAGATACTGTGGCACAGTCAGTACAGATTCCATTATTCTGGTCAAGTTTACTTTAATGCTTGATATATAGACACTCTTTAAAAAGGTCGACAGGATAGGCAAAGCTTTGACAAAGGTTAGCAAGAGCTAACTCTTTGCAAAAGTCTGAATGACTAGTGTTGAAGAATTGTTCGAGAGTTGCTTATAACTGAGGCTCTTCATCCTCAGTTAGTAGGTCCTGTTCAGCACGAAGGATAAAACTCATTTCATCATCATTCCATGACTGGTTGGTACAGTCAGTCATAAGAGGTTCTAATGCTTCGGCTATATCTTGGTCACTCTCTTGCAAATAGATCTTTGTAAGTCAGAAGATACATGTCTGATTCATTTCGTATTGAGATCCAGCACTTCTGATAGAAGTGATAAAACATTAGATTCGGGTCCAAAGGTTGTAGTTATAGTTGTAGAGGATATCTTGGCTAGCTTTGTATGCATACATATGTTTGAGGTTACAGAACCAAAGGGCTTCAGTAATACTTTCGATATTATGCATCCTGGATTGAGCGTCAGAATGCTGACAGATTTTGCAGGTGACAAGGATTCCTTGGCCTCCAATTCATAATGGAAGTCTATATAGCATGCACAGCATACTAATTGGTTATCGAGAACTTTGAAGCGTTCTGATCTTTCTGGGTTCTTGCATCGGCAATAATGATGGATCCATTTGTTGCTATGATAATAGGCTTTTTGGGTAGCTACTTCATTAGGATTATAGCCACACTGGTATATCTTGTTCTGTCTTCGTAGAGAACCATAAGGGCAGTCTACAGCAATATATCCAAATTCATTACATTCGTGATATTTGTTATTAGTGCAGCTTCTGTAAAGGTAGTCTTGTCCACAGATTCGGCAAGAGGTTTGTCGTGGTGCTTGTAGGGGGCAATGTACTGCAATATGTCTAATTCCTTTGCAATGGTTGCAGCAGTTGGTAGGACATTCAGCGAAAAGATGGGCAGGTGATCTACAATTTCTATATACTCGAGAAAGAGTTCAAGTACAATGACAAGGTTGATAAATGGTCCAGTCATTATGGTCATTGTCTGTATCTGGGTCAAGGTTAATACCAAATGCATAAGCTTCTTTAGGAGTTAGATATTCCTGGTTATATAGATCTAACTCTTCTGGGTTGGTTATGGTAGATTAGACAGGTAGTGGTTGGTCATTCTCATAGGTAGTAGGAGTATGATACTTGCAATTCTTCCACTTAAAGGAGTAACAGCCATTCTTCCAGTTGTAACTGGCTTTGACTTTCTTAGACCAGTCATTTCTAAGAAGTAAGATATAGGATGTTGCAACAACTACTTCAACAGTGATAAGGATGGTTGCTCCTTCGATCTGGATAGGCAGATCTCGAATGATTCCTAAAGATGGAGAGAAAGTTCTAGTGGCAGAGATGATAAGGCTAGTGGAGGCTTGTTTGATTTTGAGTCCTAGTTCCTAAACTACTTTATGAGCAATCATACTAATAGATGCTTCGCTATCTATAATAGCTTGGTAGGGTCTGTTTCTAATTTTGATGTTGCACTTGACAGGAGTGGTGGTTGGTTCAGGAGTGATAGCAAGAAATTTTGCTTTTTGACTTAGATGGGCCAAGAAAGCACTTCAGATGAAGGGTTGTTTAGTAGGGTTTCCCATTTCTTTTGGCTTATAGGTAAAGAAGGTTTAGAGTTCTGGTCAAGGTAGTTGACATCATAGTGGTAAGGAGAAGGTGAACGATGAGAGGATTGTCTAGAATTATCGGCATAGGAGTAGTAACTATCTCTTTCTCAAGAATAATCTCAATATCAAGGGTAACCGTCATGGCTTCTAAATCTATTCCTATCTTTAAATCTACTTCTGTCGAAAGATCTGGAGTAATTTCTGTCTTAGCTTCTAGATCTATCATTTCTTCAATTACTGTAACGATCTCAGCTTCTGTCTTGTAATCATGATTGATCCTTCTGTTTGATACAGCAGTGCGTTCACAATAATGGCAGGTAGGTGGTTGTCTAATTCTATTAGCAGTGATAGGGTTTTCGGCGTAGTATACTAAGGTAGGTGCAGGTTTCTGTTGAGCGAGGTTAATACTAAGTTAAACTATCTGATCGGTTAGTTGTTTAATAGCTTGGTCTGTGTCTGTAGTAGATGAAGAAGATATAAGTCAACCATTTTCCCAATTTCAAGCAGTGTCTATAGCGGCATTCAAGTTAGCAGGTCCTCCAGCTTGAACTCCAATAGCATATTTGGGTCGAAGTTCTTGGATAAAAAGTTGAAGAATAAAATTAGCGAGAAAAGCATTAGTAGGATCTACATGGGCTTGTAACTTCTTGAATCAGGTTACATAAGCATCGACTAAGTCTGTTTCTTGCTTGATGTTAAAAAATTGTTTTTGCCACTTGATCTTTTGGTTGGTGGAGCTGAACTTAGTTTTGAAGAGATGGTAGAAGCTTCGATCTACAGCATGGTCATTTTTAAAAGCATTGGAGCAGGAGCTAAACTTTGAAACCATCCTGCAGCAATTTCTTTCATATAAGCTAAGGCAAGGGCAAGTTGTCGAGCGGCGCTTCAGTTATTAGCAATAGCAGCTCGTTCAAATTCTTCTAGCCATTCTACTGGGTCTTGACTTCCATCACCAGTAAAGAAATTAATTTTAAAGAAGGACTTTTTATGACCTGATGCAAGAGCATTGGCCAGATCAGTCATAGCTTGAGTAGCATTGTTGAGAGCAGTGTCAACTATGTTTATAGGAGGTACTACTGGTGGAGGTATTACAGGTGGTTGTGGTGGTGGTAAGTTAACTTTGGGTTGTTCTGGAGATGATAGGTTTGCTTTAGGTAGAGGTAAGTTATTGTCAGGTTGTTCTTAGTGGTTTTTTGGTAATTCAAAAGTTTCAGTTAGGGTAAAGATTTCTTGGACAGTATTATCAGAGTTAGAATTATTTTCTTGATCTGGATTTTCTGAAGGTGAAGCTTCTTCTCTTTCTAGATTATGTTCTTCTATCTGTGCTTCTGGAAGAGGGACAAGGTCTACTTCAATAAATTGTCTTTGGGGTACTTCAAATATATTTTGAGAAGAACGTTGAAGAGGTTGATAGTGAGGGTTATTTGTTTCGTCTTGGTAAGAAGATAAACTAGGAGGAGATGGGGTCCTTAGGATAACTCGTTGGTCTCAGTAGCTGAAACTATAATCTTATTCTGGTTGATATTGTATAGAAGGTCCTAGATTTCCAAAATATCTTTCATATTGTTCTGGTTCCTCATATCTAAAACTATAAGCTAGATCAATATAGTGGTCAAAGATGTTTTGGTATTTAAAATCGATAGTAGGTAAGGCAGTAAGGTGAATATATCTGATAAGTAATGCAAGAGCAATTTCTCTAGGGTTTCTAATATCTTGATTATATCGGCAACTGAAAATAATATCTCGAATAGAGGTGCGAATAGAGGGTCAGTCTCGGGTTACAGTTAAATGTTCAAAATTTGCAGTAGTTTGGGAGGTATAAGAATAAGCAAAATAGGTGTTAGAATACCAATTCCAAAATCTTCCAAAATTACTTTGATAGAAAGTATGAGGACTGGTTCTTGGTGGTGGGAAGCAAGTTTGACAAGAGAGATCCGGGTTTAAGGTTTATAGAGTTGTATAAGGAAGAGCAGGATTTTGGATATGTTTGTGTTCATGGTTTTCAATATATTTATTGTGTAGTTGAGTAATTCTATCAGTTATAGAGTAAAGTCCAAAGCCTGTAATCTGGCAAAAATAAAAAAGATAATAATAATGTTTCTTGGGGTTGAATCCTTACACCTATACTTTGGCTTGTAGTGAATTCTTCAGTTGTTTCTTAAGGTTGGATCCTTATGCCTACATTTTAGTTTGTGGGGAATCCATCAATATCTTAGAATAATATTGTCTAGGCATCAGCTAAAATAAATCAAGGTGGAGGTTGTCGTCTGCAATACTCAAATTCAATCTGTGATAACTATCCTCTAATAAACAGCTATTAATCAAAAGAGGCCAGGATAATATTATCTGGTAAGGGTTTTAAAATGTTTTCTGCCAGAAGACATCAAATATTACAGTACTGTGGCCTTCTTAACAGCAATACTATAACAATAACATGGCTACAGGGATCCTTCACAGATTTATAGCAGTGTCCAACAGGTAAGTATAATTTCTGCTTCTTGGAGAAACTATACTCTTCTGTCTGTAGCAGTTTGGGCAGACAATAGTTTATAAATAAAATATATATTTATTAAAGATAAATAAGATAGGCTATCCTTAGATTTCTATTCCTAAAAAATTCTATAATATTACAAGAGAGAATTTAGAGAAGAAGGAAGTAGGGTAAACAATAACAAGTCTGTTGTTATTTCAGGTTTAATGTTAAGTTGGAGAAATTTACAGCCTTTTTATATCTTTAAAGTTAATTGCTAATCATTGCAGCTAAGCTAATTTATTTAGTGCTAAGTGCTAATTGTAATCGCTAATTGTTAAGTGTTAAGCGTTAATTGCTAATCGTTAATTGCTAAGTGTAATCACTAATCGCTAAGTGTAATTGCTAATCGTTAATTGCTAAGCGTAATCACTAATTATTAATCACTAAGCATTAAGCGTTAAGGCTAATCATTATACATGTCTTTTAAATTCTTCTCTAAAATAAATATAATAATAACTAATAACTAATAAAATACAAATATCGAAAATAATAAAATAATACTAAGATAAAATAATAAACTAATAAAATAAAACTGTTCTATAATAATAATATATTTTAGTACAACATATATGGTTGTATGCCAGTATATGCCAGTGTATCCTACATGATTGTATGCTACTATATGCTAACCTAACAGTTATTTAAAGGAAGGCATTTCCTCCTTACCCCAACAGACAATTAGACAATAACCCACAAACAACAGATATTTTAGATAGAAAATATTAGAGTAGATAATGAATAGAAACTATTAAATACTCTTTGGAATATTGTTTTCTAAATATTCCTATAATATTCCCTTCATTCTAATAATCTTGTAATGTCTTTATTTTCTCTAAAACAAGTAAATAAATCCTTTTGCTTAAACCTTCTCTCTTGCTTTTCTTAAACCCTTCTTTTAAAAGTATCGCTGTAACAATATAATAAATATAAATTATACTAATAAAATATACTAATAAAATCTTCTAAATATACTAATAAAATCTATTAATATTACAGTATACTTTTTACAGAATTCTATTTAAAGCAATATTTGCTTTAATATTTAAATTATTAGTTCATTTAATGTAATAATATACAAAGCAAAGCTATACAAGTAACACAAATATATGAGGTGTCCTAAGACCTTCTAAAACAATGTATTAATAGTCATTAATTGTATTACTATTTTAGAAATAATAGCATTATTATTTAGTTTTAGCATTATTTTATATCATTATTATATAACATTATTAGACAGCATTATTAGATGGTATTATTTTATGTTGTTATCATTATTATAACTATTTTTAGCATTAAAATAATATTATAATGACTTAAATAATAGTATACAGTATAGTATTATTGCAATGATTTGTAATAATTTATATTAGTAATATAATGATTTACAACATTATTTCTTAGCATTATTTTATATCATTATTATATAATATTATTAAAAGATATATAAACTCTGCTTTTTTCTCAAGGCAGAGAGATATTAATATATGTTCCACAATTTATTCTTTGAATATTTATATTATTTCTGGATATATTTGACTCTTCTTTTTGTTTATTTTTTTGTTAAAAAACTTCTTTATTTTGTATTTTCTTAGTAATAAACTGTTATTTTCTTGTATTTTTATAGTATTTTTATTGTATTTTCTTGTGAAATTATTGATATTTTTGATTTATACTTGAGTAAACCTTGTTATTTTTGACTTCTTGTTTAATTATTTTATAGTATTTTTGTCTTACTTTAGGCTTTTCTTTAGTTTTTCTTATTTAAAACATTTCTTAACCACTTTTATACATTAAGTCAAATAATATATTTGTTTGACTTAACTCACAATAACATATTTTATTATTGAAATATTTTATATTTAGTTAAGTCAAGCAAGCATATTATAATATATAGAATTAACTATATTAACCAGCTAATTATTTTGTATTGGTTGGCTTAGCTAGCTAAGTTGGCTTAACTATAATTATATTAGCTAATATAAAACATTAGTTGTAATTGTGATAGTGGTGTAAAATAAAAACATTAAAGAGTTTAAATAGATAATTTTTTAATTAAATTACAAATACAGTATATAGTATAAAACCTTTAAATAGACTACTTAAATAAACAACCAAAAATTATACATGTAGCTAAATATACTCCTATTAATCAAAAATATATTACTAAAATACCTAATAAAAATCTACTTATTTATAATATTGCAAAGATAAAAAAAAAAAAAAAACTTAATTAGGCATTGCAACCTGTAATGTACTTATACTGTATATCATATTTAAAATGATTGACCAATCCAATATCAAGATCAGATATAGCATATAGCACAATTAGAAAGATTCAAAACAAAATCAATTTTATCAATTCAAAATTTAAATTTTCTTATTTGAAAGGATATTAAAACAAAGTACTTAAAATTAAGGTTAGATTATTTAAAAGTTGGGATCAGACAAAAATATGAGTAAAATTGCTTTTTCGATATTTTTTATTAATGCTTCAAGAGAAGTTTAGATACCCATTTCTTGTATTTTGAGGTTTTTTTGTTTTCTTTGCCTTGTAAAAATTTTACGATTTGATTGGTTAATCTATGTAGATCACCAAATTTTATTGGTTAATTTCTGTAGATTACTCAAATAAGAAAATTTGAAATTTGGGTTAATAAATTGGTTTCAAAACAAGCGTTTGTTTTGACAAAAGTTGCTTATAACTCAAAATTTCATATACAGTATGAAACTATTTTTCATGCTCTAACAAAAAAAATTCCTTGCAAAATTTTACTATAAACTTCCACTTATATTGCATCCTAACTCTACCTAACCCTAACCAAACAAAAAAATCCCAGTTTATTTTAGTTGTTATAAGACATATTATATTTTATATATAGATGCGATATATAAACATATCGCAGCATGCGACGTATATATTTATCCATTTAAGAAAATAGGGTTTGAATTTTGTATTTATAATCTTTATTATAGAATTTATAATATATTTCGTAAAATTAAATTTTGTACATACTGAATATGTAATTTATAATGATAAAATATATTTGGTTAAATCTGACATTCTTTATATTAGTGGTAAACATCACGATGTGATTTAAATTATTAGGTTTAAAATACTAAATATAAGTTAATACATTATTACATTTTTTTGTCACTATGGGATAAGATAATAATTTATACGTAAAATATATATTAGTAATACTGTAAACAAAAGAAATAACTTTACAAAACGAATTTTTTGACACAAAAGTAATTATTACATGTTTCAGAAACGTACATCCGAATATGACAAAAAAAAACAATGGTTTTTGTACTAGATCCTCAACAAAAACACGTACATTACCGTCCGTGATTAGTTTCGGAGGCAATTTATAGTTAGTATGTTTAGAATTTGTGACGAATAAATTTATTTATACTAAAAGATAGACACATTTTTACTTACGCACGTACTGTACGTACAAGAACAATACTTGAGTAGCATAATGTGCGCCGCAAAATTTTGGAGAATTCTAAGAAAAGGTCAATGCTAATTTTACGTATTATAGATTTATGAAAAGACTAATTAAAATTAGGTTTAGGGACATTCAGAAATTAGGTCAGAGGTTAGGATTAGAGAAATACTAACGCTATAGCGGTAGGTAAGAATGTCATTATTTTCATTTATTAATGTTAAATGGCAATCAGCGTTTTATTATTTATATGTATCGATCGATATATGCAGTATATACAGATATTCGTACGTACGTATATAATACGTATATACTGTATGTACGTATATATGTGTATATGTATATTATGTGTATACGTATATATATGTATATGTATATAATTATATATTTACGAATCTTTATTAATAATAATATATAATAATTAATCAGCGTTAATAACGATAATTAAATATACCGGTATTAGGTATCAAAAGGGGCTTAGCCAAAATATTATGATACTATTTTTAGTTCGGAGACCGGAATGAATAAAAGAAATTCGGGGTTCAAAAGAGGGAAACACATGATTGATATTTTATTTTGTACAATCATTTAAGACAACTCGCACATCTAGAATTTTAAAGTTTTTTTTGTGATATTTCAGAATTCTTTTAACCATTTCCTATATGCACTCTATAATGTACATAGGTAAATATAAACATCGAGAATCATACATTAGATAATTATGACGATAAAAATAAGACATAGTTAAAAGAACAGGTTATACTTGAAACGATAATCAATTTTTGATACTTATATATATAGATAGATTGATTTGGGAATTTAAATACAGTAACGGTATCGGTATATTAAAATTATGAGATATAGTAGAGATACAGTAGAGATACAGTAGAGATAGAGATATAGTAGAGATATACTGTACGTAGTAGAGATAGAGATAGAGATATAGTAGAGATAGAGATAGAGATATAATAGAGATATACTGTACGTAGTAGAGATACACTGTACGTACGTACGTACGTACGTACGTACGTAGAGATATAACTTATTATATAGTAACAAAAGACAAAACAGGTTTTTTTTTTATAGAAATGAAATTGGCATAAGGCACATGAACGGAAGACTTTTAATGTAGAATAGAGCATGGATTTAAGAGATTATGGAACGATCGCCTTGTCTTATAAGTAGTAGTCTGAGCCTTACCAATTTCGATTGAGAAATAAATCATTGAGAAATCATTGAGAAATTTATAAAAATAGTCATGTGAGAATATTTGTAGAGTAGATACGAATTTTGGGGCGAACTTGACAAAAATATTTATCGGAAATCAGATTATAAACAATATCACAAAGAAACAAAAGAAACCTCAAATCATATCAAAAGGGAAGATAGATGTGTGTATTAAATCTTATTTACTTCGGAAAAACGATCTTTGTGTATCATATAACATAGGATACGATATAACTGTATAGGATACAAGGTGGTACAATCGTAAATTCTGATGGCATAGGTTTAGAAATTCTTGTATCACGTACATACGTACCAAAAGTAATAAAAAGTAGGATCTCTTTGAATATATGTTGCCAATATTTTCAGCCAGCGAAAGATCACAAGTCGGTCACAAAATCGATCACAAAGTCGTACGTTTTTGAATTGTAGAAAGAAGGCACTTGGAGAGGTATTTGAAGTCAGGTTGCATGGTCGAATGATTGTATGCTAGTATGCGATGATTACGTATAAAATGATTAAAATGATTAAAATGATAGACTCGATCACGTGATCTACATGGCGTTGCATATCTTCCCCAGCATCGCCAGAAAAATTTTTACTATCACGTGATATTCGACAAATTTCTTTAATTTTGTTTACGTTAGGGTTAGAGCCTATTTTAGGGTTAGAATAAGGTGTTCTAATAGTAAAATCGGTCAAGGAAAATTTTTTATTAATGCGCAGATGGTGGTTTCATATATGAATTTTTGTGTTATAAGCGATTTTTTCTAATCGAACGTTTGTTTTGAAATTTTCTGATCGCGTAACGTTACACTAAATCGTGGTTCATTATTGGCTTGATTTTGTTGATCATCACGTGACAGTAAAAATTACATAGTAATTTTTCTGGCGATCCTGGGGTAGTTGGCGTAGCATCAAAGATGTAATGGAGAGATGTTAAATGCAATGCTAATGGGCAGAACAATTTTTTTTTTACTAGCATATCTATACAAAATAAAGTTCTTTTTACTCAAAATTTATTCATTTACAGTTTTTTTAGATTCCAAGATTGATCGATCAAAAAGATCTAGGTCCTGAAATTTATGAAGGCGTTCGCTGTGAACTTTACTAAAACAAGTTTTTTAAACGAGTATCAACTGATTGTACTAGGTCAAATATCTGATCTAAACAATCATTGTAACACATCAAACTAAGAATCCATTCTGTATTCGATAACTTTAATTTTCAACACACCAAGAAATAAGTAACTATGGTGATTAATGATGATAATAAATTCGTGACGATAATAAACTCGTGATAATACTGTAATAAATGCGTGATAATACTGTAATAAATGCGTGATATATGTATTTGATATATGTATTTGATATATGTATTGTTTGAAAGAATGGTAAAAAAGATCTTTAAAAAATATATATACGTATATGTATATAGATTTTTTTTTCATTGATCTTTTTTTTTTTTTAGACTCGGTTTTTCGATTATCCATTTATTAATGCATTTATTAATGCATTTATTAATATATATATTTAAATAAATTTATTAATAGTTATTAATAGTAATACATTTAATTTTTTCAGATATATCACTTAAAAACTGGAGATCTTCTTTTGTACTTCAGTGGATCGTAACACAGCGCATTGATTCATTTCGTAACATGGGTAGCATTAAGATAACAATTGGTATCACACTGCAATCATTATGCAATTAAAGTAAATTTAATAGTAAAATTGTGAAACCTTGACCCTTATACTTTCACCAAATTTAATTGGTAGCATTTCATTTTGTGTGGTAGTATTAGATGGTAAATGGCAAGGGTCGAAAAAAAGTGTGGCTGTCTTCGGATAAACTAATCGTAACGGTAATTTATTTGTTTTTGTTTTTTTATAAAAATGTATATATCACACAATGTCACAAAATTAACATCTTTTTGGAATTCCATGAGTATCGAAATAAGAATTTTTGAAAACCTGTATGAAATCGTTTTGGCATCTGAACATTACGCAATGTTTGGTTATTCTATTTACTTGCAGTTATCTTTTATTTATATAATATATCATGAATGAAATATGCATATATTCATACATACATATATATATCTATATATACGTATAATAATTTAATAAAGTATAACGTAATGTTAGCATAAGGATGACAAAAAATTAAGATAGCATTGACAAAAAATTAAGATAGCATTAACATTAACATTAACGTTAACGTTAACGTTATTAACGTTGGTACGTACGTATCAAAAATTTTAAATCACACCAACATATAAAGTTAATAGTAAGTCCTTGGTTATTTAGATAGTTTTTGAGATATTAGGTGAACACCACTGGTGATACCGATACCGATGCAGTATAATGCTAATACAGTATAACAGATAATGCTAACAATCTTTAATCAATATTAAATCAAATTTAAATCAAATTTAAACCAATTTTAAATCAAATTTAAATCAAATTTAAATCAAATTTAAACCAAATTTAAAATCAACTTTAAATCAATTGTTAATAACATAACTCTGAATGATAATACTTTAAATAATAGATAAAATAAAATAATATATTAAACAAGATTTTCCATAAAATCGAACGTTATTCGTTCAAACTTTATACGTACGAAATAACTGGTAAAGTAAAGAGTAACAAGAATCGGTTTTAACTCCGCATTTAATTATCTTTTCTTGTGCATTTGTGTAATCCAATCTTTTATCACTGGGGTTTTATTTTAAAGAAAACCAAGATCCTCACACGTTTGTTATACGGTTATTATAGATAACGCCAATTCTTTTAAAGTTTCAACTCTCCGAATACAATATATATGCTTGGGATATGTTACCAGACCAGTTTAAAATTTCCTTTAAAGTTTTAGATTTTAAGTATACATGTAAGTACGTACGTAGGTATGTACGTACGTACGTACTTGCATACTATGTACATACTACGTACGTACGATATACACGTATGTACACCTAAGTACACATACAGTATGTACATACTATGTACACATACTACAGGTACATACTTGGATACATGTAGGTAGCCCAATTACTAAATAAAGAGAGCACGTGTCATCCATCGTATATTTGTTTCATTGGATATCTTTAAAGTTTCGTTTTTCATCGTATATTTGTTTGTACGATATTAACCACCTTTTTTACCACACCTTTTTGTGGAACAAAAATTGCTATTTATAATGTTTGTTGGTAAATATGAATGCCAGGTTCTTTTACGTACGTACAGTACGTATGTACGTACGTATAACTGATCGTTCTTATCTCCATTGAATGTTTGTCTTTTGTTCGTTTCAGTTTTGTTAATCATTCTTGGAAAATTGGAAAATAAATAATTATTAAATTGTTTGAACTCAAATTATTAAATTATTATACTTATTATAATAATTATAATTATTATTAAATTGTTGAACTCAAAAATTATTATTAAATTGGATTAAATTGTTAAACTCAAATTATTAAATATTGTTTCATTATTGTTCTTTTCTTTTGTAGTCATGTCGATGAAAAAACAATAGAAATTGACTTAGATAACCTCCTGGATAGGAGTTAGGTAGGAGTTAATAGGAGTTGTACCTTGTTAAATAAATTTTGATAGGTCATTAACTTTATGAACTTGATGAACATCAGTGAACGAGGAGTAATGAAATGTCGTGTTTTCATATTTTGATCGTTTCCATACATATATATTACATATACATATACATATTACACATATATCATGTATATTGCATATATATCATATATCATATATATTATCATATATCATATATATATTCAAAACACACTCACACATACATACTTTGAAGTCACATTTGCATCATAAACTCATAAACCTTAAATTTAAAATCACAAAAAAGATTCATATATCACAAAAATACATTTAGTTATCATTATGGTAAATCAAATTACCAATACCGATACGTAAATAACGTATACTACGTACGTACGTACGGACGGACGTACGTAGGTATTTACGTGCGTACGTACGTACTGTACGTATGTACGAATGTACACGAAAACTATCTTTTTTTTCAGGTTCTTCAGCCCAAAACAACCCAAGCAAAATTATGATATCATACATACATTAAGCAAGTTCTTTAACCTGTTCTATCCTTTTCTTTCACCGTTACCGTTTGTTGGTCTGAAATTTTGAACGTTAAACATAAATATATAACGATATGCGAGAATTCTGATAAAGGTGTTTCAATTCTGCGTATTAATGCATAACTGCATTTTTTTTTTTTTTTTTGTGGGTTTTTCTTCTATAATTATATAACCTCCGATAATACTGTAATATTGAGATAATACTTCGATAATATTGCGACAATATTGGGAAATAGATTTGACAGCTAAAATGTAATACATTGTATTAAAAATTGACAGGTGAACAAACAACAAGGTAGGCGTATGATTTGGTAAGATTTCAAAGAACAATGGGTTTTCTATCATGAATTTACTATGAGTTTACTATGAATCGACTATGAATTTACTATCATTTTACTCTTTTACAATCATTTTTACGTACAATCATTTTACAATAATTATACTTTTGGTTTATTATTTCCCAAAAAATATTCTTTTTTTTTGCATTTCAATTAAAATAAATGAAAACTAAATGAAACTAAATAAATGAAAACTAAATGAAACTTTTCCAATATAATTCATCTAATTCATCATCTCTTTTTCTTGGGGTTCTATTCCTTTTTCCAAAGACCGTGCTTTAATGTTTTTTTTTTTCTTCTATCATTCTCCTATCATGGTTTTTATCATTCTCCTATCATGGTTTTTATCATTCTCCTATCATGATTTTTATCATCCTCCTATCATGGTTTTTATCATTCTCCTATCATGGTTTTAAGCATGCGCATTCATTGTAAAAGAAATCAAGATGGTAAAGTTCGTAGATGTTGCTAGACAAAAGGGATGAAATAAAATCTACGCCCTCAATTTTTGCATTTTTTGATGCATATTTAGAACATTTAGAAGGTAATTATTGTTTTTCGTACCAATATAATTTGACTTAATTGATTCTAAAGAGAGTTAAATTTTCATTTCTTAAATGTATCCTGCAAGTTGTGTGTAGTGAAATGTGTGAACTTTGACCAATTTTGAGTGTTATTTGAATATTTTGAGGTCGAGAAAAACAAGTTGGTCGGAAATGTCCATTTGTGTTATACGCATTTACTTACGCATTTACGCATAATAAAGTTTATCACATTTCACTTACTATTTTAATTTTGACATGTCACTTTTGTGTTTCGGTGAACAGCGGTCTCACAAAAAAATTTATTGTGCAAGACGAATCATTAGTCGGACAAAATGCAAAGCATAGACCCCAAAATTATTTATTGCTGTCAGGAATCATCCTCTAACATTTTCTACGTATTCTATGTATTTTATGTGTATTTTATGTATTTTATGTATTAGAAATTATAAAGGAATGATAAAGAAGGATAAAGAACTTTTACGTTGTGAATATATATTCATTATATATATATATACTATAACTATATTATAACTCGATTGATTATATATACTATAACTCGATTGATTATATATACTATAACTCGACTGATTATATAAATTATACTATCGCTATACACACTGTACATATGTCATTCCATTCGTCAAATAATGGACATTTTTAATATGTACATATTTGGAATGATTTGGAGTTCGATTCTTAAAGCAGGTAAAAAAGTATGACTTTCTTTGGGCAAAGCTACAAAAGAACAATCATTCGATTAAATATTTTCAGGGCACGCGAAAACAATAGCTGTTCGGTTTTACTTACTCCTATTCATTAACGAAATGATAAACAAAAATGTTGGAATTATTACGAGAATTGAACAGGATTAATACCATTAGTACCATTAATACCATTAGTACGATTAATACGATTATTAATACGATTAATACGATTATTCATACCATTAATACCATTAAACAAGAACATTATATCTTTGTTTATTCGCGTGTTTACAAATGCTCCGTGTATCATTATTAATAGAAGTTGTGCTAATCATATAATTGCCGTTATGCGTCAAAGATGTTGCAATTATAATAATTATAATAATTATAATGTGTTACTTGTGTATAAATTTTGAAATCGGGAGTTCATGTTTATCCTTAATGTAACATTTACCCCAATGTTGATTGTATTTCTATTTCAACGTATCATTTTCTTGAAATTTTTGGTTGGGGATGAAGAAGTATCATGGGATATTGTGGATATTGTGGATATTGTAGTTTGTAATAACTTATTTGTAGAATTTTCTATAATATTGTACCAATTTATCACAATTTATCAAATAAATTTATTTGTGTGAAATACACAAATAATTTTATTTCACAAATAAATAAATTTCTTGTTTTCTATTATCACTTATTTATCAATATATATATATATATATATATATATATTTTATAATATGATTTACTGTGCAAATTACTTTGAAATAAATTTAAAGGTATTCGGGTGTATAAATAAAATAAATAAATAATATATATATGGTGGTGTTTGTATTTGTAATGTTTTTTCTCCTGTAACTGTCTCGAAATATTTTTTTTTCCTACTTTCAATTTCAATTTTTCAATTTTTCAATTTTTCAACTTTTCAAATTTTCAAATTCAATATTTCAAATTTTACTTTCAAGACACCTTTCAATACTCACCTTTCAATACTTACCTTTCAACACTTTTAATTTTTCTGAGATATTTTAAGACACTTTCAGATTCTATTCATTTCATAGATATATATATACACACACATACATATATCATAAACATGCATTTTCATGCGATAGAAACGAAAACTTTTCCTCTGATAAAACTTCCTTTTGACCTGATTGCAAATATTTTATCGTTCTTGATAAAACATCAAAATTCTAAAGTTCATGGTTCTAATCTTATATTCGTTAATCATTTATTTGCCAAAGCAGCGATACCTTTTGTTTGGTCTCATTTATATCTTAAAGAACCATCTCAACGTAATATATTCAACATATTACAAACTCCTCCTTCAAATCTCATGTTTAATTATCGAACCATGGTGAAAAGCGTTACTATTTGTCCTGTCTCTATATCAAACATGAAATCTGGTGGTTTATTAACTACTTTAGAATTGGTTCAAACTTTTCTTCCTAATATATCCGGTTTACACGTTGAAGATAGTTTGTCTTTTTGTCATGTTTGTCATGTTGGTAAAGAAGCCACCACTGAACAAGTGGCTGATTTAATTTCAATTAATCATTTAGACAAACTAATGTTAGATTCCGATCATTACGCTTTTAATGATGATTTATTAGAAATTATTACCAAAGATTCTCATTTAAAACTTTTGTCGATAAATGGTTCAAATTTTACTGATGATGGTGTATTAAACCATATCATACCAAATCTTAAAAATGATCTGGTGGAATTTTCGGCTGGTTTTGGTGGAATGAATCCTGTGTCCTTAACTGGTAATTCTGTTATAGCTCTTCTTGAACATTGTCCAAATATAAGACGAATGTCTTTGGAAGGTGTAAACCTTAACGATTCGGATTTCGCTGTTGAAGATTTACCTTCAAGTCAACTTGAACATCTTCGTTTAGGCAAAGCATGCCATCAAAACTTTACAACAAATGGTCTATTCTCTTTATTATCTACTTGTAATAAGACTTTAATTTCACTTGTATTAGACTTGGATCATTTATCTCAATCTGCACTTCAAGAGATTATTATTCCTTTATTTCAACGTCAAAAATTACAAGAAATACATTTGGTTTCTGAATCATGGGCTGAATGGATCGCTTATTACCCTAGACCTAGATCTGAACAAGAAGTTAAAGCAAAAGAAGCAATGTGGCGTTGGAAATTAAAAGCTTATTGGGGTTTATCTGCCGATTTGATAAATTTGGTGGGTAAAAAGATTTCTACCCTAAAAGTTTTTAGTATTCTGGGCGAAAATCATTTAAAATCTTTTCCCATATTTTAATTAAAAAAAAAAAAACCAAAAAAAAATCCTTATTATTTACATTATTATAGTATAGTATAGTTTTTATTATTATTATTTTATCTTTTTTTATATACATTATTATTATTATGATTCGGTTGGTTTCTCTTGGAACAAACGTAAAAAAAGAACATTATATTATATATATTCTATATACACTTTATATATATTCTATATATTTTATATATATATTTTTATATATTTTCTTTTTTTTTTTTTTTTTTTACTCTCCCCCAAAAGTTTTTATTATAATTCTTAATATCTATGCATTCAAAAATGAACCTTTTTTTTCTTTTGTACATATTTTTTATACACCAAAATCATGTTAGCTTTCTTTTTCAATATATATTGTTAGATAGTCATTCAAAAAAAAAAAAAAATTCATTTCAGTATTATCAGTATCAGTATTATCAGTATTATCAGTATTATCAGTATCACAGTATTAGGTTTAGGATTATTAGGAATAGACATTTTATTAAAGGAAAGTGTTATTCGAATGTTTAAAAAAATTGAAAGTAGGTTTTTTTTTTTTTATATTAAAGTCTTTTTTATTAAAGTCTTTCGTGAAATGTTCTTTAGTTTCACGGTATAAAAAATCACAAGCGTTTTTAGTGAATTATTGCTCAATGAATTAAATGATCATATGTATGTCTAGTGCTCTGATGCTTTTTTAAGGAGTCTCTATCATCATATACTGCAATAGCTGATAGAGTTACAATGCTTGCTACAATATTGTATACGTAGCGATATAATATAGTTAACTCATGATAATCGCAACTTTTTCATATGACTTCATCATATTAAAACAAGTAAGTATCAACATTTGACCACATTAGGTCAATGACCGGTTCTAATTTATCTTACAACCAGATTTCTTCCACTTTGCAATATTTTCACAGCCTCACCATTACATTACGAATTATTAGAATTATTACAAATCTTCTTCCCCGCACATTTGAAATTCAGAAGTCTTGGATCAATTCTTTTTTTCTATCGCCACTGCGGTTTGTTTATATAAATTGTATAATAAATCGTATAAATTGTATAAACAAATCATAAGTATAAATATATATATAAATATATATATAAATATATATAAATATATATATATATATATATACGTACGTACGTACGTATTATATTTATTATATGGGCCATCCATTATTCAATCTGATTATCTTGCTTATAAGTATTGAAAATCATGATAATGCAATTTTCTATTATCATAAGATCGTGATTACCAAATGATTACGACCTGTTTTTTTAAATGTAATAATGTATTATGCGACGTTTTATATATACATAATAATAAATTTATTGAAAAACTGCGAGTTTATCTCTTTTTGGATGAAACAAGTATGGGGAGAATACGTTAGTCTCCTTTACTTTTTTTAGGAATTAAAAAACAAACGGAGTAAAAAGTTAGGTGATAAGTGATTATTTAATTTCATTGATGCTGTGCCACTATTACTACGTATTATTCTACTACATACGTACGTACGCAGTATGTACGCAGTGGAGTAGCAGAGTATGTACGTACGTACGTTATATACATATCTATACTGTGAAATACCCCATTATTCATCTTATTCTTCTTTATTCATCTATTTATTCATATATTTATTCATTTATTCATCTATTTATTTATTTCTTCTTTCATGTTTAACGTTTAATCCGTAATTTCTATTTTATCTATTCACATTGCTACTGGTTTTTATATAAATTCCCATTATTACTCCATTATTATTACTCCATTATTATTACTCCATTATTATTATTCCATTATCATTCCATTATTATTCCATTATTACATATTCACTTGATCTCGTGAATCCTGGTTACTCTCTTACATAATAAACTTTATAATATTACCCCAGAATTTACTGCGGTGATCTTTATTTTTATTAAAAATTTAATAATAATGATAATAAATATACTCGGTTTTAAATATAAAATAGGATTATTAGATTAGTCGCCGGAATCTAGAACGTCGGAACTGCGAATCAATATCAATTATAGATTATTTAGTTAATCTATTACGTATCTTAAAAATTCACATTTTATATTACAATGCTATGCTATGCGTGATGCCGTCAAATGGAATGATGGGTTGTCAATTTTGTGTTTCTCACATTAGAAAAAAAAAGGAATTCCATTCATTTATCAAAGCATCTGATTCAAAATAGAAATAATTATCAAAAATATAAATGTGCATACATTACATATATACTAAGTCTTTTTGGTAAATTTTGTGTCTGGTATAGGGATGGGCAATTATATTATACCGTATAATAAAAATGGTATAATAACCTGTATAATTGGTATAATATAATTAATA
>CAJVPZ010000168.1:0-23426 GCA_910592135.1 Racocetra fulgida | reverse complement strand
TAATTAAATGTTATTGTAAAAAATTTTAGTAACGTGATCACTATTGAAATGTAGATCATTTCACCCTACCCTTAATAGTTAAGATTTGTTTAGATATACTAAAAATTATAATACAGTAATACAGTAGTATAATGTATTAAGACCAATTCAAATTGATTTTATTTCATAAAATAATATATAAAAGTGGAAGAAAGGATACGTATAAAAAACGCAAATTAATAAAAACAGTAATTCTATAGGTTGTAAAAAAATATATAAATTTAAAAAGTTAATCCTGGTTAAGATGTTTTTATATGTAAACTTTAAATGAAAAATTAAATTGGTATAGTCTAATTGAAAAACTTGAGTCTAATGCAAAATAAAATACCCAAGCAAAAAACCCAGGTAAATTATGCTGCTACGAGCCTATGTCACAAGAAAAAAATTGAAAAACACGTACGTACATACTTCGCATCTATAATAAGCAGTTCAAATTTTAAAAAATTAATATTTAATTATTAAAGACCCGCGTTTACGCAAGGGTATTTTGCATAGGGGATATTGTAGAGAGTAATATTTTAGTCAGTACAATACAATAATATTTTAGTATAAATCTATTTTTACCATGACTTGCGCAATAATATCAAATATAATATACTTTTTACTATATAGATAAACTTTTTCTTGAATTTGCAAAAAACGTCACAAATTCGTACAAACCAATAATATTATTATTTAATTTATAATGTATACAGTATAATAATTATAACTAGATTTTTTAAAAAAATTTTTATTTAATTGCAAATATATTATAATACAATAGATACATACAACTTATTACATTCTTTATTAAGAGTGTAACATTCCTCATAATATATTTACTTAGCTCCACCAATCCATATATAGTGTGATAAAAAATCATGTACTATAATTATACTGCATAAAACATGATAACCAGCAAACCCACATATCAATGTCCGAATCACGTAATAAATAGCAATTCCTTTCCTATTGACAATTTACCATTTCTTGAATGGTAAAAACTTACCCTCGAGTATTATTTTCACTCTGGATGAATCATCACTCCCTTTGACCTAATATGATAAATCAGCTATTAATAAATGATATTAAAATAAAAATTAAAACTATTTTCTTACCTTTTCAACATTTGCGGTGAAATCAATTGCAGACATAATTCCATCACCAAACTATAAAAAGGAATAATTATTGATTAAATATGTAATGAATAAATTGAAAGTTCGTAAAGTTACCTTTTCATTAATAACATCCTTCAACGGAAGTCCATAAATCTATTAACCAAAATAAAAGTTGAATATTATAAACCATTTAAATTCAGGGCAATATCTAAATCACTTTTTACCTGTATGATTTCATATAAACGATAAATCAAAGGGTCTCTAGGAGGAAGTTCGAATAATCTATGTTTCACAAAATTTATCCCGTCAAGAAATATTTTCCGTAACACAAAATCAGGCCGAAATAAATAATTTAATCCCCCCGATTACTATATCAAGATCACGGGAGGATTATTATTACTAATCCACCTTACCCTCCACGTATAGGGAAAAAAGTTTGAGTTCCAAGATCATTTGTAAGGTATTGCTGTGGTAAATCCAAAATTGCGCTTAATTTTTTAAGATCTGCCTCTTCAGGCTTAGCCTTTTTGAGTAAGAACAATCCAATAGGAATGTCAACAAAAGAGAAAGAACAAAGATCAATAAACAGGGTTGGAAATGGAGCAATGGAGCAAATGAGCTCAATGGTTATACGAATGGAACTCAAAAGACTAGTATCTATCAGAACTCCATTGGCTCCATTCGCAGCTCCATTGGACTTCATTGAACTCCACTGCTAATACTGTTAATTAGATAAATAAGTTTTAAAAAAAAACCTGGCCATAAAAAACAGATGCAACCCAAACTTCATCTCTGCCGAGTTGTTTTCCAATGTCAGCAAAGCTATTAATTTTAAAATTTGGTCATAAAGAATATTGTAAGCCATGGAATTGTAATATTTAGTTGTTTCATGAACATACGTGAGTTTTTTTGATGCTTTAGCGTCAAAAAATTTTTGCAGGATAGGAGTTAATTGGGCTCTTAGTGTAGGCTTAATTTAATTGAAAATTATATCAGTGAAATTTGCATAAAAAAAAACCAATTATTTCTTCCACAACTCACATTCATATTTCTGTATTCAAGCTAACGAACAGACATCAAACTTGTTAGGGTTAATTGTGTCGCGTCATCATTTAATTATTATTATATCAAACACATGTTTGATGTGCATAAACCTGTTATCGTTATCTCTGTGTTAGGATATTATTCGTACGTGAGTACGTACGTACGTACGTATGTTGTAAACAAATGGTTGATATTTGACTTTCTTCGCAGATTCGTTGATCGTACAACGGAGAGTTTGGTTGTTTAATAAACAGCTAATGGATAGTTTAATAGGCCATTGAGCATAATACGTAAAACATAAAACCATGACGAAATCATGAGCTCATGTTCACATATATTTATCAACATAATTGCGACGCAATATTTTTAACTAGACAATTGAAACACGAATTATTGTTACGGAAGTATTTCACCTCGGCAAAGTTATTTTACTCTATCAAATTTTGAATATAAGTTTTTGCCCTAGCGAAGTTATTTTACTCTGCAAAAGGTTTCAGATTTTGAAAAATAATTTCTTCCGCAGCGCTAACCCCAAAATATGTATATAAAACGAGAAAACATCATCTTTTATAATGTAAAAACAGAGAGCTGAAAATGATAGGATTGCGATGAGTAGCCAAAAATTATAGGTAAAACTTCAAATTATCATAAAAATCGCATTTATTCCATATGCTTGTTTTACTATATAATTCAGCCGACTTTTTTAGTATGTGGAATATAATTCCATATTTCTATATCTAAGGTTGATGCGGCGAATCCACTTTTTTTTTTTTGTTTTTTTGAGGAGAAAAAAAAATAAAAATAAAATAATCCCTCATTTTACATATGCTCCAAGAAAAAAAAAATTAATATCCAGAAAGATAAAAACCAAAATCTATTAGTTCACAATAAGTATTACACAAAGTTGTAAAGAAAAAACAAATAAAGTAAAGAGCGCAACAAAAAAAAAAACTTCATTGCTATAAAATCGATGCGCTCATATATAGTTTTTTTTTTTTTTCTTTTTTTTTTTACTTATTTTTGTTTCTTCCGTCCGATGGTGAAATTCGTCCAAACAGCATTCAAGATTTCAAAGTTGAAGTAATTTAAAGGGAATCAGAATCTGCTTGACAAATATTAAAAGAGTAGGTAATTTTGAGAATGTAGACGATATGCAAAACAATGTTTATATAGAACGAGTTCAGAAATTCCTGGCGGTGTCATTATAAAGGAAATATATATATCCGAAATGCAATAGCGTTCAAAAATAATTTTGTTTTCTTTGTTTTTTGTTGCCTTTGAGAAATTTGGAGAATTTTCGTTGTCAACCTAGATAATATTGGATGATCGGTCATTAGGAAAACATATTGTGTCACGATGGAAAAAAATGAGAAAATTAGAGAGTTCGTATACATATATATATATTTTAATTAATTATGATAGTTAGGTTGCACGAAAGAACCCATTATTTTAGAATTTTTTTTTTTTTTAAAGGAAAGTCCAAAATTATGCACTACATTATCATATGTTTATGAATATTATAAACAAATGACCAACAAAAACGAAAGTCGGATGGTGCGAAAGTTGTGACAAAATATGAATTTATATGAAATACTTCATCGAATTTTAATATCTTTTTTCTAGCCAAATAAAATAAATTTTACATACACGAGTGCAACCATAGAGAAAAAGAAATCAAAAACTTAGCTACACATACTACATGTAATAACGCCGATGAACTTTTGCCAAATTCCTCGCCTTCGGTGAGAGTTTGAATCAGCACCATTATTTCCTTGGATACCATTAGCAGTGCCACCGTTTCCTCCGTTCATACCAGCACGACCGGAGTACGGATTATTCAAATCTTCGACTCCAGGATTCAAAATCGCACTGTTGTGTTTGTTGTGCGTTTTTCCAGTCCCTCGTGGTGCCTTAGAATTAGCATGAACTAAAGCAGGTGAAGAAGGTGTTTGTTGTTGGCTACGGTTCATTGATGGACCACGATTAAGTGATGAACGATGAAGGCGTGGGTCCGATGATCCGTGATGAACATGAAGGTGAGCCGATTGATGAATACCAGCGTTCGTGCTATATGGCTGGGAGGAGGTACCATGAAGTGTTACGCGGGTGTTAGTTTCAGGATTAAGTGTGCCGTCATCTTTCCGCTATTGATGTGTGTGGATCACAAACCAAAAAGCGACAAAGACGATGGAAAATAAATATAATCTCTGAGAACATTCTTTGTAATTGTCATGATAACTCAAAAATATTGAGAAACCAGAAAAATTATTAATAAAAATAATTCTTACCGAACCTGCTTCCCACCCTTTGCCACCATTTAATAGCATCCAATCATAAACACCATCTTCTACCTCATTAGTATTCTTTAAAACTTTAGTGAAAAGTTCTCTCAGAAAATCATAATCTGGATTTTCTTCGAAATTAAGCTTACGGACATAATTAAGATAAATCCCAAATTCCTCTTAAAAAAAAAAAAAAAAAAAAAATTGACCAAACAATTAATGATGAACAATCAAAGTAATATATCTTATATATAACAGGAAACATACCTGGGAAACCTTCACATAATTCTTTGATTGGCGTTGATTGCTTTTTTTCTCCAATTTTTTCATATTTTTGTTTATTTGTGGCAGCTTTAAGTCCTTGCCATGGTAGACCACCTCTTAAAAAATACATAAAAACATGACCAAGAGCTTCTAAATCGTCACGTCGTGATTGCTCTGTAGGGTATTGCATTTAAATACGTATTTTTACACTATCAATACAATGAATGATGAAGTAGATGTTGCCAGTGTATTAAAAAAAAACTCGTACAAATTAATGACTTGCCTCTTCCTAAATGTGTATTGATACTCATATACCTAGCCGTTCCACTTAAACTTTTTCTTTCTCGATATGGAATATGTTGTCTTGTTTTTGGGTCGCGATATTGTTTAGCCATGCCAAAATCAACAACATGAATTACGTTGGCAGATTTTGTCCCCGGACGACCAATCAAAAAGTTATCTGGTTTGATATCACGGTAAATGAGGTTCTTCTCGTGAATAGTTTGTACTCGTGTAAGCTAATAATGACATATATAAAAGTTAAATAAAATAAATAAAATAATAAGTTACGTTAATATGTATATAAATATATATAACAAATTAGTAAACATTCGATTACTAAAGTTTTAATATGTTCTTACCATTTGCTTTGCTACCATAACTACTGTCTTAATGCCGAATTTTCTTCCGCACATATCAAACAAGTCCTCCAGACTTGGACCAAGAAGATCAATGACTAGTATGTTATGTAAACCTTCTTGACCGAAATAGTATACAGTTGGTATACCCGCTATATATGAAAATAATGATAATTAGAAATAGTAATATGATATTTATCTTGATTAAAGATTTCCACGTAATATTGGTTCAAAATTAATTACATACGTGAGCCAGCCAAAATTTTATATGTTCTATATTCGTCTCGAAGTTGGGGAGCATCACTTTTTCGTGGTTCCTAGTTTTTGAATTTTGTAATTTAACTAATAAGTAACTTTATTCTTGGCCATTAACCATAGGAGAAAAAAAAAAAAAAAAAAAATTTAAAAAAAAAAAAACGTACGAATTTTATGGCAACTTGTTGATTATTTAGCAAATTTGTCCCTAAAGTTAAATAGAATAAATAAATGCATTGAACGAGTGATGGAATATTAATAAAAATAGATAGCAAGATCTGATGGCTGTAGACGCCCAGATCTGAAATGATTATTTTATCTTTCTGATAAAAACGTTATCAAATAAAAGTCATCAAGTTACTTGAAAGAGTAAGCCATATAAATGTTATTATATCAATATTGTCAAACAGCCACTAAGGTCAAATTAGCTTAATAAACTAATAATCATGTAAGCTATATGTATATATCGAATGTAAGATCGGTGCAGTTTTGAAAGTTTTCAAGTCAAAACAAAACAAATGAATAAATAAAAATAAAAATAATAGATTTTTTTCGTTTACTATTAACCAATCAGTATTGCGATGAAATCCCTGTCAAAGGTACTTTCAAACTCCGAGAAAAGTAACATATTCACAAAAGAAAAGGCTAAATGTTGCCGAATAGAAAAATGGGTTATTTACCTTCAAAGATGACACCAAAACTTCCCTCGCCGATTTTCTTCCCAACTCTGTAGTGTACGCCCACTACATTTGAGGAGTGTAAACTATGCGTGCTAGCCATATTATTTGTCATGTGGTGGTGGTGATTTGCCGCCATTTTACTAGATTAAATATATTCACTTGATTTTGTTGGGTAAGGAAAAAAAATAAAAATGCCTTTTATGAGTGTCGTATATATATGTATATATATGTGTGTGTTTTCTAGAGGGGACACTTAAGATGGAAAGGTATGGAAAAACTAACAAGGGATTCACAAAGGTTGAGCTCAAATAAATCAACCTGAAACTCAGTTTCTAATCGCTTGCAACAGTTGGAGGGAAGATTCAAAGGCGCGAAAGAAAGAGGAAGATAAAACGATTGAAAAACAGGGAGTTTCAGCTTCAGAATGAATAGTCGTAGGAATATGTCTTATATATTACGTATCAATATATCAAGTATAAGCTGCACACAAACTTCCACTGCTTTATATTGAGACTACCAACTACTTCAATGCCTATTATACTTCATCGTTATACTTAGATATCACATTGCACTGAAAATTTTTTATATCACATGATCAACGATCTCCAGAGTGCGCATAAAAAAAATCGGCGTCAAAGGTAACTTCTACACGTGCAGGATTTCATTATAACGTGAATGTGATGTGATAATAATATCACTTTAAAGTCATAATCGATATGCATGCAACTAAAAAAAGATGATTGGATATAAGTTCCATCTATATTGGATATAGCAAGCTTAAAAGTTGACTATTAATAGAACTTAACGACAAATCAATTAGAGACAGTATCTACTACTAAAACAAAGCGAGCCAATCATTTATAATATAAATCATGTGGTCGGACAAAATTTTGCTAAGATCTATAGTATGCTAGTATGCGTGATACCACTATACCTGAAAATATAAGTCCTCCGCTACGCTCTGGACAATATGCCAACTGCAAACCCGATATCAATTACTCAAAATACGACAGTAATCGTTCATCCATTGGTGCTATTGTCTGTTGTAGATCATTACAACCGTGTAGCAAAGAACACCAAAAAACGTGTAGTTGGCGTTCTTTTGGGTCAAAATAATGGCAAAACTGTTAACGTTGCAAATAGTTTTGCTGGTATACAAGCTTCTCAAATTTATAACTTGGTAACGATTGATCACATACCTTAGACAAGTTATTTTGTTATTTCAAATATAGTTCCATTTGAGGAGGACGAGAAAGACCCCTCGGTCTGGTTTTTGGATCACAACTATGTAGAATCAATGAACGATATGTTTAAGAAAGTCAATGGTATAGTACTTTAACAAAAGCTTTTTTTTTGTTTAAAAAGACATCTGCTTATTTTTTTTTCTTTCATGGTTAGCTAGGGAAAAGATGATTGGATGGTATCATAGTGGGCCAAAACTTCGAGGATCCGATTTAGAAATTAACGAATTGTTCAAAAGGCATACACCCAATCCAGTCCTAGTAATTGTAGATGTGAAGCCTAAGGATATTGGAATACCAACGGATGCATATTTTGCTATCGAGGAAATCAAAGATGTATGTATAGTGTTAGTTTTCATGTAAAACAATTATTGATTTTAAAAGATTAATTGTTGCATTCTAAATAAAATTAATAGGATGGTACCGCCGCAACCAAAACATTCATGCATGTTCCTTCTCAAATCGAAGCAGAAGAAGCGGAAGAAATAGGTGTCGAACATCTTCTTCGCGATATCAAAGACAACGCTGTTGGCACACTTTCCACTCGGGTCACAGATCAATTAAATTCATTAAAAGGTCTACAATCTCGATTAGAAGAAATCCGAGATTATCTTCAAAAAGTGGTTAACGGTACTTTACCCGTAAATCATCAGATTATTTATAATCTCCAGGATATTTTTAATTTGCTACCAAACCTTAATGTTAGCGAAACGGTGAAATCGTTCTCTGTAAAAACAAATGATCAATTATTAGTCATTTATTTGTCTTCTTTAATTCGAGCTGTGATTGCACTTCATAACCTCATCAATAACAAGATTGAGAATCTTAAAGGTGAAAGTGTTCAAACTGAGGAAGAGAAGAAAGAAAGCAATCCATAACACAAAACCACCCACGAAAATTTTACGTTCACGTGATGAGCGGCGCAAGCCAATCAGAAACTAAAATAAAATGCCACGTTTTTCTACTAAGAAATTTTTATAAAAAATACGTAGTAATGATAAAAAATCGATAAAATGAGATATAAAAATCTAATAATTTTATTAATTTATTTCATAAGGGTGGGAAAATGAACAATAAATGGACAACTACAGGCAAACAACGAATTTCAGTAAAATAATACAATGTTTTTTACCAACAATGTAAAGTTTTCAACGAAAACTACCTAAAATCCGTCGAATTATTTGGCGTGCGCCACTCATCACGTGAGCTGGACTCTTCGTGGCGAGTTACATCATACTTAGTAGTATAATATATTATACAAATTTATGTTGTAAATAATCGATGGACTGGGATTATTTCAGTTTTCTGTTAGTGAAAAGTCATGCGACACTCGTTTATTGACAAGCTTAACGTTCGATAAAACAAAAAGATCTAGTTTCAGATAGAATTTTCTAGTATTAGTCAATTGAGCAGCTTTTGGGAATTATTGTGGTGCGATGTAAGCGTACGTACATATTATAATACAATAAAGCTGATGATCTATATCATTTTTATAAATAGCTAATTCTGTAATTATTCCAAATTCGTAATATAAAGTTGACCCTTTACGTATTATTAACCTTCATGGGACTGAATCTTTCTATTAACATGTGGAAATTGATAAGAGAAAGGTATAACAATTTAGTTATATAATTACATAAAAAAGCATTAATACAAATTAATCAAAATGATATTAAAAAATGTAACTATGAATTTCAGAATTCTGGTCGACATTTATATTAAAATTTCAAAATTTGGGCTCATCATTAAATATTGCCTTTTCATACCCGCTTTGCTAAAATTGAAAATCTATCGTCACATCACTTCAAATTTTGTCACATATAGACAAATTTAGTTACCTATTATAATCGCCGATATATCACCTGCCGATGGTAATTGCCGAATTTGTTGGTCACAATTCTTTAAAAAAAAAAAATCCGGTCTATTCAAAGATCACCAATTGAATTTTCTAAAAAAAAAATAGTTATTTACAAGTTTAGTAATTCTTTAAAGTGCTTACGTGTGTATTGTAAATTATATACAGTATCGATTCAAACTTAAATATAAAATTTTTAATTGGTTAAAATAATGTAATATTTTAAAAGTATATGTATATATGTGTATATATATACATACGTGTGTGCAATTACGATTAAATATAAAAATTTGGTTAGCTTAATTCAACTACGTATACGTATACGTACAATATATATTATATATTGAATTATATACAACATATATATATATGTATATATATATATATACGTATATCGATATTATTTACTAATTTTATAATTCTAATTAACACAATTGATAACCCTCTTAACACTAGTGCTAGATAAAATTTAGGAGTTTTACAGAATCTTATGTTTACCAACCAAGCTGCATAATAGAATTTTGCCATCCGAAGAGATTGTTTTATTCGGGTTTTGATATAAAACAAGCACAACTTTTATATTCGCAATCTATTTAGAGATGCGATCCGTCATCTTTTTCCGTTTTTCTATTTAAAATTTAACGGATATCCGGATATCCGGATATCCGAAATACTGTTATCAAATTAGAAACAGTAAAACTGGCGTCTCTTTACAAAATACGCATAACACCGATTAAACGTAAAATTAATAAATATGGAGATCCAATTGGTTAGCTAATTTATGTTTTTAAAAGGTTTAAAGGCATAAACCAATTTCCCCGACAACCATTTACTCGACACCCATTTCACCGACAACCTATTTCCCCGACAGCCCACTTTCCCGAAACCATTTCCCCGACAAGATTTTGGTTAGGGTTGGCTGGTGATTGTCGGTGAAATGAACTGTGGCCGTCGGTGAAATGGTTGTCGGGTAAATATACCAAATCCTTTTTTTTTTAAAGGTTAGACACAAGGTTTTAATTCAAATTTTTATTAAATTCAAATTATATAAGATTATTTGATTAATAAATATAGTAGGGATTTCAAAATTAACAAATAAGTAACGCATTTCGAAAATAAGTAGGATTTTTTCAATAGTATTTTTACTATGTTGAATTATAAATTAAAAAAAATAAAATAAGATTCTCTGATTTTAATTTTGAAACCTCTAGTATATTTATTTTGGTTTATTATTTTTTAAAAAATAAAATAAATTATTAAAGGTTAGTAGTAGTATATTAAATTAAAATTATCTTTTAAATTATTTCAGACAAATTTGTTTAAAATTTAAATTATATTTAGTATTTTTTAAATAAAACAATAATTTATTAATAATATAGAGAATAGCTAATATTAATTAGAGAAAATTTATCTAGTATATATTGTGGCAGATTAAAATGAAATAATAATATAAAATCTCAAAAAATAAATTTTTTTGGTGTGTATTTTTTAGGATTAGAGGTTAGAATTAGGAGTTAGAATTAGAGTAAAATATATTAAACAAGTATAAGTGGGTTTTAGAAGGTTAGAAGGTTAAATAGAAAATGTAGATTTCATTTTAAATTATGATCTGCAACAATTACTAATTATTAGCAAAGTTTATTTCTTATATTGTCTATTTATTCTATAGAATATTCAAGAATTATTTATTTAAATCTTCTGCATTTATATATATTATTTTTTAACTGAACAAAAATATAAACAGTAATATATATTTTAACTGTCCAAAAGTTTTTGCTACTGTTTAATATTCAAGTATTCAGATATTTACAAGTGTCTAGAGTATATTTAAGTTTTAATAATTAATAAATTTAGTTTAAAAAATATATAATTATATTTTTTTTTAGATATTGAATATATTTTACTTAAAAAATAATATAGGTTATTTTAATAAAATTTAATTTATTTAATTATTCAAAATTGTTTAAAGCATCTAAATTTATTGTTTTTTTTTATATTTAAGGTGAAGTCATATTTTTAGTTTTTATACATATTAACCTCAACAGGCTACGGTTATATACAGTATTATTACACTAATAATTGTAATGTTATATAAATTAGTCATAGAATATTATTTCATATTATATATTATATTTTGTGTTTTATTTTTTATATTTGAAATATTATACTGTATTAATAATACTGTATTATTATAACACCCTATATGTTTTACTTAGGGTTAGGGTCCAGTTTTAAAATACATAGTAATTTTTTTATTATACAATATATATGAGACATAAGGTTCTAATAAATCCTAATTTTAGTTTTTATGAAGTTTTCAGGGGTGTTGATTATTTTTACTTAGAGTACCTACACCTATTTACTTAGTACGTTTTTGAGATATTGCAAAAAGTGTTATATAACATGGTGTTATGAATATAACATTCCTTTATATTTATATTAGATAAATTATATTATTTAGATATATTTATTAGAATAGAATAGTTAGAAATATATACCTATATGTGCTGTATATCACTATATGCTATATGCCAGTATATGCTGTATATCACTATATATCATATGTTAGTGTATACCATATGTCAGTATATATTATCTGCTATATAGTTGTACTATATACCAGTATATTGTATGCTACTTGCTATATAGTTATATACTAGTATATACCATCTGCTACATAGTTGTATGCCAGTATATATCACTTAGATGTATATCAATATATACCACTTCTACAGATATATAAAATGAGGTTTTTTCTCTTAGTTCCTAAAGATATTTTCCTTTATAATTCTTATTTTCCCTTAAATATTGAATTAGCTATCTAATATCTATGTTCTCTTCTTCTAATATGAATTGTATTATCTGTATTACCTGTACTATCTGTATAACTTATTTATACCACCTTATTACTAAATAAACTATTCTATATCTGTGAATATTGTTCTATAATTTAAATACTGCTATAACATCTTGATATTTCTTGACAGAAATATAAAAATTATTGCCAGATATTTTAGTATTAAGAATAACTCTTCTTGTTAAAATTTTTAGTTTATAAACAGTAAATTAGTGTATTTTCTAAATGTAATATTCTCAGTCATGTATATTTTTTTGGATATAATATTTTCAGCTATATATATTTTTAGATGTAACATTCTCAATCGTGTGTAATTTCTGGACGTAACATTTCTAGTTGTGTATATTCTGAATAGGATTATTGTTTTTATTAAATAATTATTGCTAACAACTTTAAAAGAAATAGTAAATTAAATTCCAGGCTTAATTCTAGCAATAGAATTAGAATATATTATAGATATGTCTACTGTAACTAAGTTTTATAACAATTAAATAGCTTTATATGAACAAGCATATCAACAAACTACTTCTTTACCTTATAGTATTTTAGTTTACAATTAAATTATACTAATTTATCTTGTTCTTTTTATTATTTCTTTAAATAATATAACTTTTGTGAAGAGTTTGATCAATTTATTAAATAATATCAAACTATTGTACCTTTACAAACTTTTAACTTGTCTACTCAAAACCAATTTCATATTTTAAAAAATACTACTAGATATACTGTTATCCAGGAATATACATTTTGACTGTCCAAAAGCTTTTTTGGCACTGTCTAACGTTCAAGTGTCCAAGTGTTCACAAGTATCCAGAGCATATTTAAGCTTTAATAATTAATAAATTTGTTTAACAAATATATAATTATATATTTTTTTAAGTGCTAAACATATTTTATTTAGAAAATAACATAGGTTATCTTAATAAAATTTTAAGTAATTTTAATTTATTTAATTGTCCAAAATTGTCCAAAGTGTCCAAACTTACTGTCCACAACTGTTCCGTGACAACACTGCTATTATCTATAGAGCTGCATATAATTTAATATTTAGTTATCACTATTATAGTAATATTTCTAACTCTAAACAATTAATAATTTATTTACTATATAGATATACAACTTTTTCATATTACTCACCTTTAGGATTAGCTCTTGCTAATGTCTATGATCAATATATTGATTTTGATTATATATCTTTGATTTTAGTTTTTAATTAATTCAATACTCTGATCCTATTAATATTATTTATTTAAATGATAGTTTTGAAGAAGAAAGATTTACATTCTATCAATTGTCTATTAATGACACACCATCTAAATCTATAAATTTAAATTCTAATTTTATTATACCATATGAATCATTTGGTTCTGAAGTAAACCAAATCTTTGATTTTACTAATAACAAAGAAACTCTTGCTAAACTCACAAATCTTTTACCAATAGTTGAACAAGCTTTACAAAATACAGTTAATGCTATGACTGCCTTGGCTAATGCACTAAAGCAGGAAGAAGAAAAAACTTTAATAACCTTGAAATATTTTGAAGAAAATAGAACTCAAGATCCTGTTGAATAGATAGAAGAATTTGAATATACTATTATTGTTAATAGATGGAATACTGCAAGACAATTTGAGCTTGCACTTTCATATTTTAAAAAAATTGTTCAAGAATAGTATCAATCCTTAACTGATGCTCAAACTGCTACCTTATTTAGAAATAATATTAATCAAGATTGTAGTTTCTATCATATGTTTAAAACTTGCTTTTTTACACCTACTCAACAAGCTTTTTGACGAAAACAACTTTTCAATATTTAGCAAGAAATAAATTCTGTTGATGTTTATATTAATTGCTTTAAAAAGCTTCGAAATAGAATTAATTCTAATAATAATTTCTCTGCTGATTTTATTAAACAACTTTTTATTCAAGGTCTTCAATCTGATTTGGCTGTTTATGTATAAGCTTCTAATCTTAGAAATATAAACAATGTTATTAAAACAGCTAAAAAATGGGAAATTAGAAAACTTTTAGTTTCTGATTCTACCAATAAAGTAGAATCTATAATTCAGAATTTAACTAAGAGTTTTAAAACTATAAGTCTTAATTTAGTTTAGCAAAATAATAAAAAAGAAGCTTATACTGTTAAAAGTAGTAATTATTTAAGAAATCGAGGTTAAGAAAGAAATATAAGTATAAATCTAAATATCTATTGCTTCAAATATAATAATATAGAATATATTGCTATATAATGTCATCTCAATAAAGAAAGCAATAGTTCCTATTATAATAGAGAATATAGGAGAAGATCCAAATTAGATTCTTAAAATTATAGAAGAAATTCATCTAAAAGTCAAGAAAGATATAGAAGAAGCAGCCAAGATTATAATCGTTATGATAGAAGCAGATTTAGAAGCCAGTTTAGAGACTAGGAAGTTCATTATAGATCCTTTATTTGTCAGTATATCAATTTGGCTGATAGTAAGGAAACCATCTCTACCAATCATTGAGAAACTCTTTTAAATAATACTAGTATTAAAAGAGCATTAGCAAACTATTTGCAAAGTGACTTCAATATTGTTAATATAGTATACTCTAATCAACCATGAACTATCCCTATAAAATGTCAAACAACTATTCAAAATAAACCTTTTACTGCTATTATTAATAGTGGAGCTGCTATTAATATAATTACCCAACAGGCTGCTAAAGAAATTATACAGATACAGAATATAGATGAGATTTTTCAGGTTATGTATACTCTGATTCTCAGACATCCTCCAATCTAGTATCAACATTAGAGATTAGATTTTTTAATTTCGTCATTTCTTTTTTGTATAACTATTACTTTAATTTCTTTAGATATTAATATTTTTCTTTGTTTACTAGTTTCAAGTTTTTTTAATTTTTTTTGTTTTATGGCTTTGGCTAGTATTTTAATTGATGCAAATTTTTTTTTTATAAGTTGTTAGTGTTTTCGAAATTTTTAGATTCTTTAATGTTTTGAAGCTGTTCTTTAGTAGTTTTTTAGTAAATCTATCAGAGAGAAGCTTCAAAATGTTAAAGAGCTCTCTTTGCAAGGTTTGGTGCTGTTCTTTGATAATTGCTGATGTAGTTTTTTAAAAAGTCTAAGCTAATTTATTTCAGTTCTTAATAATTTGCTTCGTCAGGTTTGAAGCTGTTTTATAGTAATTTTTTTTGCCATGTTTAAAGCTATTTTCATAACATTCTTCACTGATTTGAAGTTATTCTCTTGTAATTTTCTTTACTAGATTGAAGCTATCCTTTAATTTTTCCATTAGATGTGAAGCTGTTTTTAAGTAGGTTTTATAGGAATTTTAGAGCTGTTCTCTTGTAATTTTCTTTGTTGAGTTTAGAGCTTTTTTCTGTTAGTTTTCTACTATAAACTTACTTTAATTTTGGTTTTAGCTTTTAATAAGTTTTTTCACTGAGTTTAGAACTATTCTCTTGTAATTTTCTTTATCAGTTTGAAGCTATTCTTTTGTAATTTTCTTTGCCAAGATTGAAGCTCTTTGCCAAATTTGAAGCTGTTTTTAGGTAGGTTTCATAGAAATTCTGGAGTTGTTCTTTTGTAATTTTCTTTTTTAGATTTAGAGCTTTTTTCTGTTAGTTTTTTACTATGAAACCTATTTAATTTGAGTTTTGCTTCTTTTAGTTTTTTAGCCAGGTTTAGAAGCTATTCTTTTCATTAAAGTTGAAGCTGTTTCTGTTATTTTTTCACTATATATAGAGTTGTTTTTTTTAATTTTCTTCACCAGATTTGGAGCTGTTCTCAGATAGGTTTTATAAAAATTTGGAACTATTCTTTTGTTATTTTCTTCACTAGGTTTGGAGCTTTTCTCTGTTAATTATCTACTATGAAACCTATTTTAATTTAGTTTTTGCTTTTAATAAATTTTTTTTGATTTCAGTTTTCTACTATGAACCTACTTTAATTTAGCTTTTGCTTTTAATAAATGTCTTTTAGCTTCTCTATTGAGTTTAGAGTTGTTTTTTTGTAATGTTATCAGTTTGAAGCTATACTCCTATAATTTTTTCTACCAGAGTTAGAGTTGTTCTTTTTAATTTTCTTTATTGATTTTGAGCTATTTTTACGTAGATTTTATAAAGATTTTGGAGCTGTTCTTTTGTAAATTCTTTACTGATTTGGAGCTATTTTTAAGTAGGTTTTATAGAGATTTTGAAGCTGTTATCTTGTAATTTCTTCACTAGTTTGGAGCTTTTCTCTGTTAATTTTTCACTATAAAATCTACTTTAATTTAGTTTTTGCTTTTAATAAATTTTTTTTAGTTTAGGGTGTGGCGACTTAGTGAAGTGGTGAAGTTGTCGCACCCCCAAGCGGTAAGACAAGAGTTCGAATCCCACCGAAGGTGAAAATTCAAATTTACAGAATGCGATCGGTGGACTGTATGTAATCTGACGTGTAACACCTGTAACTTTAGTTGTATCAGCTTGTACTGGAAGGATGTGGAACAATAGTGTGACATATAAGTTACACAAACTCTGAGTGAAGCACCTGTGTAAATCCAGAGGCTCGAGGTATACGGAAGCCCGCTTGGCAAATCTCGAATAGAGAGGTAGCACAGATCTTTGACGGTACTGTGTAAAGGATAACCAGCTGAAAAACCGATAAACTGAACGGAACCAAAGTGTTTGGCAAAACACTCTACCAACCAGGCCACCGGAAAAGTAACTGGGGGAAAGGACCCAACCGTGGGTACCAGGGGCAGGTCACAGCCCCTCCGGGCTATCTGGGTTGGAAGTTTAGGGAAGTCGGAGGGAGGATGGCATCTGTAAGTGTATACTGGGGTCTTGTGTAAACTCTACAAGGATAGTAGTAGGTAATGGTAGCGGCTTCGACTCGCAAGTACTTGTCATCGGACTCAGCGTAAGTTACCGAAAGTCTAGGTCAGCCTAAATGTGGGTATGGAAGGCTCTAGCAGGTTTACCTCGAGGTCAAAGGACTCCCTAAAATGGTTGAGTCTGCTTTAAAGCCCTAAGCCAGCATGTGAAAATAAAGTGGTACTATGTATCATTGCTTGGATATAAAAGAGTTGGTACATAGGCGCAGAGAGTTTAAATGGGTAACTCTCCTAGTGGGGTGCAGGTACGGCATCTAGTGTAAAACCTAATGATAGGCAGACTACTTAAATAGACGCTCAAAAGGCACAGGTATGGCTAGTTGTACCCAACAAATATGTACAGCCGTCAGGAATGTTTGACGGTTAAAAATACTACTAAATATTCAAATAAAGAGCAGCGTAGCAAAGAGGTCACCTTAAAAAAAAAAAAAAAAAAATTTCTTTTAGTTTCTGTTTGTTACTATAAAATCTACTTTAATTTAGCTTCTGCTTTTTAATTTTTAGTTTTTTTTTGCTAAGTTTAGAGTTGTTTTCTTGTAATTTTTTCGCCGGTTTAGAGCTGTTCTCTTATAATTTTCTTTGCTATGGTTGTCTTTTCTTTTTAATTTTTTTTATCGAATTTGATGCTATTTTTAAATAGATTTATAAAAATTTTAAAGCTGTTCTTTTGTAATTTTTTTGTCAGGTTTGGAGCTTTTCTTTATTAATTTTTACTTATTTTAGCTTTTGCTTTTAATAAATTTCTTTTAGCTTCTTTATTAGGTTTAGAGTTGTTTTCTTGTAATTTTTTCACCGGTTTGGAGCTATACTTCTGTAATTTTTTTCACCATAGTTGGAGCTGTTCTTTTTAATTTTTTTCACTGCTTTTGGTGCTATTTTTAAGTAGATTTTATAGAAATTTTGGAGCTGTTTTCTTATATTTTCTTTGCTGATTTGAAGCTTTTCTCTATTAATTTTCTACTATAAAACTTACTTTAATTTAGTTTTTGCTTTTAATAATTTTTTTTAGTTTCTGTTTTTTACTATAAAACCTACTTTAATTTAGCTTCTGCTTTTTAATTTTTAGTTTTTTTTCACTGAGTTTAGAGCTATTTTCTTGTGATTTTTTTGTCAGTTTGGAGCTGTTTTTTTGTAATTTTTTTCTTTGCTGAATTTGAAGCTATTTTTAGGTAGGTTTTATAGAAATTTTAAAGCTGTTCTTTTGTAATTTTCTTTGTCAGGTTTGGAGCTTTTTTCTGTTAGTTTTCATATATAAAATCTACTTTAATTACTTTCTGATTTTAATAAATTTCTTTTAGTTTCTTCGCTAAATTTAGAGCTGTTCTCTTAAATTGTTTCACCAGTTTTGAGCTATTCTCTTGTAATTTTCTTTACCAGAGTTGGCTTTTCTCTTTGGCAAATTTGGTGCTGTTTTTAGGTAGGTTTTATAAAAGCTTTGGAGCTGTTCTCTTATAATTTTCTTTGCCAGATTTTGAATTTTTCTCTATTAGTTTTATCTATAAAATTTACTTTAATTTAGATCCTGTTTTTAATAAATTTCTTTTAGTTTCTTCATTATGTTTAGAGCTATTTTCTTAAATTTTTTCATTGGTATAGAGCTGTTTTCCTATAATTTTTTTTTGTAATTTTCTTCACCAAGTTGGCTGCTCTTTTTGCTAGATTTAGAGCTGTTTTCAGATAGGTTTTATAGTGATTTTGAAGCTGTTCTCTTATAATTTTTTTCGCTAAGTTTAAAGCTTTTCTCTATTAATTTTTGTTTATAAAACTAAATTTCTTTTAGTTCTTTGCCAAATTTAGAGCTGTTCTCTTGAATTTTTTTGCTAATATGAAGCTATTTTTTTTGTAATTTTCCTTGCCAGGTTTGGCTGCTCTTTTTATTAGATTTAGAGCTATTTTTAGATAGGTTTCATAGTATTACAAAGTAGATTTTTAGTATAGATTTTATTAAACATTATTTAGTTATTTTTAGTTATTATTATTCAAAATATTTATATTTTTATATAGTTAAAATATTAGATATATTTATTATATTATTATATATTAATTTTATATATATTTAGATAGAATATTATATAGCATTAATATAGAAACATTTTAATTGGCTATTGGAAGTGTGGCACAGTCACATGATCTCACATGACCTCACATGACCTCAGGTGACATGAAGTTACACAAAAGTTACTTTAGATTACGCAAAAGTGTTATACAAGAAAGTAACACAAGTTCACCTTCTTCTTTCACACAAACACCTTTTTCTCTGCACGAATATCTAATTCCTCTGCACAAGTTCTAAATATTTTAAATATAAAATACTATGCAGCAAAGTCCTCTAATTCCTTTTTTTTTTTTTTTTTTTAACTAGCCTCTTTGGCGTAAGAATTTTTATTCAAGTATAATGGGCAGGAAGCTCATATAAGCAGAACCCCAATTACATTAGAGAGTACAACTAGCCATACGTGCGTCTTTTGAGCGCTTATTTAAGTAGTCCACATATAGATAGCCACTATATATTCTATACTAGCTATCATACCTATAACCCAACTAAGGGATTATCTATTTAAACCCTCTGTAATGTATACTACCCCTTGTATCACCAGAATATCTCCGTTACATTTGTCAATTAAAAGTTCCAGATGCGTATCATAGCCTTAGAACTAATTTATCCTTAAAGCATTGTTACTAGAGCTTTCTATACTCACAATCTGGCTAATTTAGACTTTCGATAACTTACACCAAGTCTGAGAACAAGTACTTGTGAGCCGAAGCTGCTACTGTTACCTACTTCTGCTTTTGTAGAGTTCACCCAAACCTTAGCACCCACTTTACGAACCCTTTATCATTCCTTTAGTCCCCAACTTCTAATTCAGATAGCCTGGAAGGACGGACTTCTTCTCTAATACCATGGTGGCCTGTTGGTATAGTACCTTACCAAACACCTCAGTCCCGTCTGGTTTCTGGTTTTCCGGTTAATGATCCTTTACATAGTATCGTCGAAAGTCTGTGCTACTTCTCTACTTAGGGCTTGCCAAGTGGACTCTCGTGTGCTTTCGTCTCAATACCTGGTTTTACTTGGCTGCTTCACTCGGGTTTCATATAACTCATATGTCACACTAATATTCCACAACCTCCCAGTAAGTCCTGGTGTAACCAAGTTTACAGATCTCACTAATCCAATGGATTATACACAGTCTGCCATAACATATTCTGTAAAATTCGAATTTCGTCGCCAGTGTGATTCGAACTCTTGTCCTGCTGCTTGGAGGTGTGACAACTTACCAACTTCACTAAGTCGCCACACCCTAAAGTCCTCTAATTCTCTTATACGAGATGTAAATAAATATAAATATGATGAGTAATGTTTATATGTTCTCAGCACAATCACCTTCTTCACCTAACACGATCCTCTACTTCCTCTACACAAGTTCACCTTCTTCACCTGCCAAGTGTTACTCATATACTGTGCATCGTGTATCTTCTTTATACATAAAAAGATATATAAAGAGTGTTTTTTCTCCTCTCTACCAATTCTATAAGTTTCTATACTTCACTTAGACTTTGTTCTTTTTATATCCTTCTTGTAAATATGATATTCCCTCTCTAGGGTAATTTCTATAGGCAAGGTTTATTCTGTGTTCTTGCATGAAATAAAGTTATTCTATATACTATTACTATTTTGAACTATTTGTTTTCTGCTATATAGTTAAGTGAACAACTACACATCCACTCTATGTATATTTGCAAGAGTTAATCACTGTACTGGGTGATCTTATTACTTAATTGTATTTTATTAAGAAGGCTACAACCCTGTAATAATAGAGATTTTGAAGCTATTTTTTTGTAATTTTCTTCACTAGATTTGTTTTTATCTATAAAGCCTATTTTAATTTAACTTCTGTTTTTTAATAAATTTTTTTAGGTTTTTCACTAGATTTAGAGCTGTTTTTTAAATTTATTTGCTAGGTTGGAGCTATTCTTTTATAATTTCTTTGCCAGAGTTAGCTGATCATCATTGCTGAATTTGGAGCTATTTTTTATAATTTTTTTATGTTTAGAGCTTTTTTTTGTTAGTTTTTTATAATTTAATTTGGTTTTTTTTGCTTAGTATTTTTTTTTAGTTTTTTTGCCAGAATTAGAGCTATTTTCTTATAATTTGGTGCTGTTTTCTAATAATTTTCTTTGCCGATTTAAAGCTATTTTTGGTAATTTTTTTGTTAGAATTGGAGTCATTCTTTGGTAATTTTTTTTATCAAATTTCGAGCTTTTCTTCTAGTAGTTTTCTTTAGTGAGTGGGAGCTGTTTTCTGATAATGTTACTTTAATAAAATTTTTATTGGTTTTTAAATAAATTTATAGTGTTTTATATGTTATTATATAATTTAATATAAATTAGTTTTAATTGAAAGTAGATCAGAGGTTGAAGTATCATATAGCCTGAAAATTTTCACCTACATTCTGGTGCTGTTAAGACATTGAATTAGAAATAGACACTTCTTCTAATAGTTTAATTTTGTCTACTCTTAGAAAACAAGTTAGACCTCTAGATATTATTAAAGATGTTTCTATAGAAATTACAAGAATTATTATTCCTATTTTTATAGAAATTGTATTAGTAACTACTTACTTTCTTATTTTAGAAAATAATTGATCTTACAAAGTAGAAGCTTAATATGATTGAAAAACTAAAAAATATATCATGCATTGGGATGATTATCATATTATTGTACCTACTATCTATGTGTATAACCAGATTGCAGAAGGTCAACCCATAGTTATATTAGTACTGATTACCCCAGAAACAAATTTAAAACAAAAATAAAAAGTATCAATGTGGTTATAACAAACAAAAAGTTGCTAATCGAAGAGTATATTTTCATAGCAAAAAGAAAAAGCATTATTGCTATCAATGCAAGTATCCTCAATTTATAATGAATTGATACTACTAGAAGGGATTCTAATCTACAAAGTATGCTATAAGTACTATTATGAAAATTTAAATTGAAAAGATCCTAGAAGCCATTATTATTACAAATATAAATTAGAAAGAGAAACCTTGGTTAAATATACTGTATATGAGGAGGAAAATCCTAAACACAATATGTATAATCTACCAAATAGAATTTTATAGCTTTGAGTATATATATGCTTATAAAGCTAGTGAAGATGTTAAATATAATCCTAACTATGATTTGTGAACTAAAATTAGACACTATACTGAGTCTAACAAAAGTGTTAGAAGTTATTATAATATGAACTAAGATAGTATTTATTGCTTAGCTCAAACTCTACTTGGTATTACATCTCAAAGTATTGCTTAAGCAAAAGAAGAACAAAAAATAGACAAATATAATAGAAAATTTACAAGTAAGAAATTAACTCTTCTTTTCTGTGTTAATAAAGTACAATTAACTATTAAAAAAAAATAAAAAAAATCAAATCTTGGCTAAGTCCTTTAATATATCATATGCTGATTTTGACTATCAGCAAGCTATTATTAATTTATATACTAATTTTGAAGACAAAGTAGCTTTATGCTCAGATTGTTTGTTTGCCAAATATATATTTGAACTAAAGTCCAATCAAGACCTCTATAATGAATATTATCAGAACCAAATAAAACTTTTCACTAGTTTACAAAAAGAAAAGAACCAAAACAAGAGCTTAACTTTCAGGATATTATTACTCAGCAAGCATAACAAATTATTTAATTTCAAAAAAAAAATAAACATCTAAAACAACTACTCTATTCTTTGTATCAGAATCATATACAAATAGCATAATGGTAAGAACAAAGAAATAGACAACAAAACCAATTTTGGATGCAATACTTTGCACAACTTACATCTATAAAAAAAGCAAAACTTTAACATAAAGAATTAAATCATCAAGAAGTTTATACTATTTAACAACTAGAGCTTAAGAAAGAATATTTATTAATTTCAGAAGATCAAGTTGAAATAAGTCAACTTACTACTAAACAAAGCAAGCAATTTAAGAAACTACTTGATGAGTTTGCAGATTTATTTGCTAAAGATATTAATAAACTTGACAGAACTAATATTGTAAAGTATCAGATTTATACTAAAGATGTGCCTCTAATTAAATCCAGATCCTATTTTGCTTCTCTTAATGAATAAAATATTCATTAAAAAAGAAATTAAAAGAATAATAGACAACAAGTTAATTCAACATTTCAAAATACGCAAATCACTAACTCTTTCCGACGATCACTTGTACCAAATTTTCTCTAAAAACAATCACTCTATTCTCTAAATTTTACTAAGTAAACCTACTTTGGC
>CAJVPZ010000167.1:0-23430 GCA_910592135.1 Racocetra fulgida | reverse complement strand
ATAGTTGACAAAATATTTAAATTTAAAGTTAAGAAAACTTTTACTTAGAAAAAATTTGTCCCATTTCTACTGACTTCTCCCATATGTTGTTGGTCAAGTAAACCACAGCTACAGCTGTAGGTATATGGTATTCTTAGCCATGGATTATTACTAGATGTAGATGTTGTGTTTTGACTGATTCGATTTCTGTTTATATAGATAGGTATATTGTGTTCCTGCTTCCAGTTTGATAACTTTACGCAGTATAGTTTCCAAATTAAGTTGTATATATTTTGAGATAGTTGTAGAAGTAGTTGAATTGTAGTATTTGTTGCTGTTTTATTGGAGTCTGTATACTCTCTAATAGTTTGTATTAGTATAATAGATATGAACCCTTGTAGAGTTGTGAATATATTTGCATTGGTTCTGATGTAGTGGTTAAGTGATAAACTTGGATGGTAGATAAGTTTATTCTGTAGTTCTTGACATTGTGTATATGATATATTGAGTCTGGAGGCTTGCAAAAATTGTTATATTGTGTTAGTAATGATTGTATTTAGATTGGGTGCACTTGAGCATGTAAGCCAATGCATTTGACCTTCATGAGAGTTACATGAAATGCAGTTAATGTTTAGGAAGTGTTGAGGATATAGGGTATGTAGGTTTGATAGTGTGGGTAGTATATTAAACATAAGTTTGATTTTGAAGGTCTTTTCTTAGCAGAGTTTGAAGTTGGTATAGGAGGATAATTTTTTGTGATTATTGTTTAAATAAAGCCAAGTGGCATTCCAAGTAATTTGTGTTGCAAGAGGTATGATGTTTTCTATTCGATGTTGTGAGGACTATAATACTATTATGTGGCTATTACAAATGTTTTTAATAGATATACGAGTTGGTTGCTCGAATGCATGAGTTGTATATTGTAAGAAGTAAGATGGATTATAAATATTGTTGTGTAAGAATACAAGATCGGTTATATGATTTCGGTTTTTAGCTAGACTATCTGCTGAATCATTGAATGTATTATTGCTGTGTGCTATGATTTTTTGAAGTTTAATTTTTAGCTTGTAGGATTTAATAAGATTTAGTAGTATATGCCAAATTGGCTAGTAGTTATATGAATATTGTTTATTTGGTTCAGGTGGTTGTTGAGTAAGTTTGTTGTACTTAGATATTATAGATTGTAAATCAGTGTAGATAGTTATACTACTGTTTCGTGGACATGTACAAATTGCAGAAAGGATTGCAAGTAGTTCAGCTTTGTAAAAGGATGGCCAGAGTTGAATTGTAGTGTAGAAAAATTTTATTATATTATAGTTAAATATATATACTATACATAGAAAAATTTAAGCCAATTTAGATTGATAGTTATCAAGAAAATTAATATTAAAGTTTAAAAAAATTTAACAAATTTTTTGTTATATATCATTAGTAATCACTAATGATAATAATCAGCAGTGAGTTATATATTGATTGTAATCTAGAAGATTACTATTGATATATAGCATTTTTAAAATTTTGTTGATAATTTTAGCACAATAATTCTGTAAGTTATTCCTAATCTTATACCCTATACTCTATGTGATCTTATTATTTTATAATATATTAAATATGATAACTAAATTTAAGATAATAGGCTACTATGAAAACACCTAATTTTTACTATAATTAAAGTAGTTGCTTTATCAGTTAAAGTTCAATTGTGAAAAAATAACAATTAATTGCCTTATCTCAACAAATTATTTAGGTTTATTAAAATCTAAAAAAGTGGTTAATGATATTATAAGTTATTAAAAAAACTATTAGTATGTGTAAATTTTACTTCAAAGATTTATTTATTTATTTATTAATTAATCGCTATCATTAATTAATTTCTATTATTTCATTATTTTGCATTTTCTCACAGCTATCTACATTAATAATATTTATCATAATAATCTGGCTCAAAGTCTTTCAGTTCATCATCAATTTCATCTTTTGAATTATTTTCATCCAACTCACCATTTGGCTTATCATTATCTAACTCATCATCATCTAGCTCTCCATCATCCAATTTATTATCTAGCTCACTATTATCATAATTTAGATTTTCTAAATATGTATCTTCAATAGATAATTCATCTAAATGATTTTTAACAATAGCTTGAAGGTGGTGTAACATCTTACCATTTTCACTACTATCAGAATTAAGTATAAATCTAGTTGCTTCAAAGATTTGACTAAAATATTTGAGCTAATTTTCCTCTATGTTTCAGATATCTATTTACATACAAGTTTATATAGTGCTTTTTTTTGGTTCCTATTTTTAGTATAACTTTTTTTTCTTTATCTATCCATTCTTTCTACCTTTTTCTTATTTTGTTTTTAAAAGGCTTGTTCACAGAAACATCTGGCAGCTACAAAATGCTAGTGGTTTTACTGAAAATTTCTAACATATTTAAGCCTTCTAAATTTAATACTTAAATATATAATAACAATTATGGCTACAGTGTGCATTAACAAAAATGATATCTTTGCTTTTAAAAAACCTATTTAACCTAGCTCTAATAACTCGTAAAATATATATAGAAATCATTAATTCTTTAGTCATATTTGCAGAAAGCACTATTGCTATTACAATATTTCGTAAGAATCTGCCTTTTAGTTTTTTTTTCAATTTGAAGATTACTGCTGATAGAAGTTTCTTCCCAGCTGCTGTATAACTCAAAACTACTATAAATTGTAGTTTTTCATTGCCTGTGGTCTTAACTAGCATCTCATAAATACCTTTAAAATCGATTGTTGAATCTTGTAGCATGTCGAACCACATAAGATTTTATCAAAAGATATAATATACTTTTTTTCAATAATGTGCATTTTTTCATACAAAGTTTTTAAAAAATTTTGAATAATTAAAAACCTTATCCTCAGGAATCTTTTGGGCTATCTGTATTTAAGTATATTTTACTAATTTATATCATTGCTTGAAACATTTGGTCTAACTATATGAAAAATCCATACTTCTAATACCCATGAGTTTACTTAAATGTTTGGCTTCTTTTATGATTATTGATATTGTTACTGTGCCTTTTTTTCTCTTCTCTTTTTAATAAACTCCAACAGTTTTTTTCTAATTCAGGCCATGCTGCTTTCTTGTCATGATCCTCAAGAACCTGCATTTGTTCTATATTTAAGTTTTTATTGTCTTTAATTTTTTCTAACTCTTTTTTTGCTTATATTATCTTGAATATGCTGTCGATGAATCTTGTAAAACAGAGAAGCTTTTTGATTGGAGGTTTCTTTTATATACAAGATTACTTCAAGTTTGAATATGATAGTAAAACTTCATTTTGTATTCATGTTCACTTGCAAATAGAGTAACAACCTGTTAGAACTGTTAAAAAGCTTATTAGAGCTGGTTTTTGAGTTAACTTAGTAAGAACTTTTTAAACTCAACTCAAACCTACTCTTGAGCAAAGTTCTAATCATCACATGATTAATTAAAATATGCAGGGGTGCAGAATATTAATGCAGGAGAAACCGTTATATTAACAGTTTTTTTTATAAATATTATTATATGATAATGGTTTTTTGTAAATGTTATCACCTGATAACAGTTTTTATATAACGGTTTTAGAAATGTTATAATTTAATAACTAACGGTTTTCAAAGACATTATCATCTGATAACGGTTTTTAAAGACGTTATCATTTGATAACAGTTTTTATAAAATGGTTTTAGGTATATTATCATTTAATTATAAAATAGCTTTCAGAAACATTATTATTGATGATAAATGCTATTATCGGATAATAGATATTGAAGTGTTATTTGTTTAATTGTAATTAACTATTTATTTAAATTATACAGTTAAACAAGTGAAATTAAAACTTTGATTATAGTGATTGATCAATAACAGATATCATTCATACACTTTGTAATATAGTTGGTAGTAGGGTCAAGAATTGCCAGGCTCATAAATATTAGGCTAGGTGTGGGCCAAACCTGGTTTTATAAATATGTCTGGCAAAGCCTGATAATATTGACCAGGGCCAAGTTGGGCTTTTTCTTTAAAAAATTTTGCACATTATGTGATCATATTGCAAAACCAAGAAAAAAATTTCACTAAGAAAACATTTCGTTATTAGGTTAGGGTATTAGGTTTAGAGTGTTATAACTATACCAAAATTTTTGCAAGGAAAACTTTTTTGTTAATACGCAGAAAGCAGTTTCATAGACAAAATTTAGTTTTTTGAACTTTTTCACATTACACCTGATCTTGAAATTTGATCAGCTGCGAAATTTTTTGGAGTAGTGATTTTAGAGTTGTTTTTTTTTATTGAGCTCAATGAATTTCTATTGGGCTAGGTTTGGGTCGGTTTATAGTTTAATGGGCTGGACTTGGGCTCTAACTCAACCTGGCCCAACCCGGCCCAACCCGGCCCATTTCGGACCCTAGTTGGTAGTATGTAGAATTAATTTTATAATGCTGTAATGATGTAATGCTGTTGCATTTTATCTATCGCTATTGCAATGTAAATCGTTGACTCTAGTTTTTACTATAAGAACAGTTTATTATATGAAAGTTAAATGTATATGATTTTTTCATTCATGTTTCAACAAAAAATAAAGGTGGTTCATATGTAGAAATACAAAAGAAAATGATAAGTAAACGATTACGATACATTCATGTTTCATGCTATAGTAAAGTTAGTCTTCAAAATACTAGATGCCAAAATACTAGATGTATTTTTATAATTCTGTAATTTAAAATTCTTCATTATATTGAGAGTTCCTATAACAAGGTGAGCTGTATTTGGACAGACTAGTTCTTTTTATTATTTAACTTGTGAGTATATTTTTAGTATTTTACAATCTTTTGTAGCTTCATTTTAATTATGTATTTATTTGGCATAAACGCGGGCAGATTTATTTATAAATCCCATTATAGCAAATGCTTATTTTTTTAATTCATTACAGTACACAGCCTTATCTATATAATATAAAAAGATATACTGTACAGATATATAATATAGTACATCTAAATTTAAGTACAATACGGTACATCCAAAAATAAAATACGGTACGAAATATCTACAGTCCGTACACATTCTGTGGGTTCAATAGATGGTAGTATATTTTAGTTTTTAAATATGTAAGGTTTAAAATCTTAAGATTTTTTATGCAGTAAATGCTAGTACACCTTAAAGCTATAAATAATGATCTGGATAATGTTTATTAAATTTAAAACATGCAATAAGCTACCTGGGTGATTGTTTTACATTAACCAATCAAACGAATTTCTTCGAAACCTGTTATTTACGCAAAATCTTCCGACTCTGTCTAATAACTGTCACAGATTAAAATGAAATCTGATCAAAACGAAATTTTTCTGTTTTTTAAGGAAAATTTAAAATTTTTTGGAGGACATTTTTTGGGGTTCTTTTTAACATTAGGGGTAGAGTTTAGGGTTAGGTTTATTAATAAATGAGTATATGTGGATTTTATAGGCTCTAAGGGTGGAAATGAGAGGTCCCCAGTTTTATTTTGATCAGATTTCATTTTAATCTGTGACAATAACTATAAGTAATACTAGGGAAATGCTAACCAATGACTTACTTTAATACCTTAAATAAAATTCAGAGACAAGTTATCAACTTTTTTTTAGATTTTATACAATCTAATATGTATAGTGCCATTTCTATATCTATACACAAGCTGGTTTTTTTTTTATTGATCTGTAAAGATGTTTTTTAAAAAATTGGTATCATGTTCGATTCAGATTTTTAAAAAAATATGCACAATTGAGTTTTTTTTGCATAAATAAAATGAAATTGTTTTGCGTATTTTAATCTAGGGTAGATTTTAGATTTTATTGCGGCACAAATAAATTGTTTGGTAGCTTGTGGTACTCTTCTGCAGTATTGTCACAGGACAGTTGTGGACAGTGAATTTAGACACTTTGGACAATTTTGGACAATTAAATAAATTAAAATTACTCAAAATTTTATTAAAATAACCTATATTATTTTCTAAGTAAAATATGTTCAGCACCTAAAAAAATATATAATTATATATATTTTTAAACAAATTTATTAATTATTAAAGCTTAGATATACTTTAGACACTTTTGGACACTTGGATATTTGGATGTTGGACATGCCAAAAAAGGCTTTGGACGTCAAAAATGTACATCCCTGCCTTTCTGTATAAATTTGATTTCATTAATTTTCACAATGCTGATTGCTTCGAATAAACAAATATTATACTAACCTCTGCCAAGCATTTAATTATATTTGTTAATATAGAAAGTTCCAGATACGCATTGTGTTTAAATTCTATCACTGTCAAATAAGTTCTTGAAAATGAATTGTTTGAAGATCAGAAGCTTTATTTTTTTTTTATTGGTAATATAGAATAACAATTTTGATGCAAAGATATAGTCTTTAGAAGAATTGTCTTTTAATATTCTATAGTATTCTGGAACAAGAAAGGTTTGTTAATATTTCATAAACTTGAATAAATAGTAATATAGAATATAAAAATAGATTTATCTTGGATATATCGATTGATAAATATTTTTTTTGACCATTAGAGCTGCGTAAGTATTACATAATTGATGAATAAGTACGTACAAAAAAGAGATGGCAAAGCTTTGTTTGATTAGGGGTTACTTTTTTTTGATACATTTAAAGTTAGCGTATAAAATCTATAAAAATATCAGAATACAGGAATATATAATTTATGCAATATGTAGATCAATATGTATAGACCCTTATAAAATGCATGAGTAACCGTAAAACTTTAACCATTTATTTAATTGTATAATACGTACATAGTCAAATATAAAAAAAAACTAAAATAGATACATACTGATATTGTATACAATACTTTATATCTTAATATGCTATAATAATAAATTTATTCCAGGATTTTTGCCTCAAACCAACTTTTTAGACACAGAAAAGCTCTAGTTGATTTTTCAAGAAGACTAGCTCTTGAAGAATTAATAATATTCTTGGTTATAGAAAAGACACATTCATAAGGAATGCTTGTAGCTTGTAGAGCAAAGTAATCTGCTGCCATCAAGGCTACAGTTGAAAATTCGTGTTCATTTGTTTTCCACCAGCATAAGGGATTAGTATTACGTGCCGGAGGTAATGAAAGGTAGATCTCTAACTCATTAGATATATTGGCAATTGTTTCATTTCTATCCGAATTTACTAAAGTGCGAAAATATTTCAAAGAATCATGCTTAGGTTCTGCAATATTTTTATGTAACTTGTAAGTGGAATAAGAAACTTTTAAAAGCTCAATAGCTAACTGACGGTCCTTTTTTTTAAAAGTTTCAAGTTTAGTTGAGGGATCAAGAATAGATAGAATGATTGATGATTGTGAAAGGTAGACCCAATAACTTGATAATTTATTTTTCATTCCCTGAGCTGCTTCACGATAGATATTTATGTCATTATTTTTTATATAATTGTCAAGATGTTCAAAAAGACCGTGAAAAATTATCCTTAATAATCTATGCAAAGGTATTGAGGCCTTCGATAGTTCTAATGTTGCTTTATAAAATGGTTCAAGAAATTGAACTATTTCTTTAACTATTACCCAGTTATTAGATTCTAGATAATCCTCTTGTAAATCAGGATGAAGCCTTACAAGACTATTGGTAATGTTCTGAATTTCAAGAAGTCATTGGAACATCAGATAGGTAGAATTCCACCTAGTAGCAACATTGAGTTTGGGACAGAGGAATGGACGGTTAAGAATAGTACAAATTCTTTTCATCTCTTCTAATAACAGAGATGAATTTTTAACTCTTGAGCAGAAACTATACACTTTTTTTATCTCAGTAGTATAATGTTTTTGTCCTTCTTTAACTGCAATATTTAAGACATGAGCTGCGCATCGGGTATATGTAAAATTTAGGTTTATATTTTTTTGAAGATACTGTAAACAAGTTTGATTGTTTGACCATTGTCTCTTGTAAAACCCATAACCTTTTCTTTTATTTCCAAAGATTCTACAAGTTCAAGAACTTGTTTTCCAATATACGTGCCAATATGAGATTCGTGTAAAGGGATAATATCAAGAAGAAGATCCCTCATTGACCACTCAATATCAACCTAATGTACAGTAATGCTGAGAAACTGTTGCTGTGTACATGCTGTTCAAATGTCCAGTGTAAGTGCTAGTTTACTACGGTTCGATTTTAATATATTTTTTATTTTTATCCTGAAAGATTCAAATTGGTTTTTAATATTTTTAGAAATAGTTTGCCGACAAGAAATTTTGTATCTTGGATCAAGATTTGTAACAAAGTTAATAAAAGAACGTTCATCAACTAATGAGAAGGGCTGTTGGCTTTCAATAATTAATTAATATAGGTCATTGTTTAAAGACTTTATGCGATCCCTGTCAGCTTTATTATTTGTTAAATATGAGGATGAGGATATATGGGTAACTTTTTTTTTTTTAGTGTTGAAATCTTTAAAAATATCTGAATGCTTTTTTTGAAGTGTTTCATTATAACTGACACTGATGTAGATGGTGCCCATTTACTAGAATCTTTTGCACTAGGATTATCTGTACATGGTTCACAAACACGAATGCCATTTTCAACTTCTTTTAAGTAATCGTGAACAGGCGACCATCGTTTTTTTGATTTGTTTGTATTTTTATTTGTGTTATTAACATTTGTATTGCAGGATTCGTTATTTTCAAGAGGATTTTTATGAGAATTCTTATTCTGAGAATTCTCATTTAAGTTGTTTGAGATTAAAGATGAAGCTGTTAAATTTGATTAAGATATAGTAAAGCCGAAGTTTAATGTAAATTTAAAAGAATTAAACTTTGTATCAAAAAAAAAAAATAATAAGGCAAGCACGAAACAGTTTTTATAGTTTATTAGAAGAACGTGTTATTATCAATATGCAAATTTAATAACAATTGTTGTTAAAAGGTAAGTACTATTAGATTATTACAGCATTTTATATATTTTACAACTTCAAAAAAGGAGTCAATTACTTACAATCACTAATAAAAAAAACTTAATGCATATAATTATACATAGGGGCCTTATGTTTAAAAAATATTACACATAAGGTCCCAAGTCTATTGATGGCTAGAAAAAACGTAATTATGAAACTACTGTGCCATAAAGTAATATGACTATTTGACTTATAACGATAGTGATTATAGAATTATTGATTGTTTTATTGTAAACACTTAGAGTTATCTACATACCGATTATTAGATAAAAGAATAAACGAAGCACTAGCTATAATCATTTTTGTTTAAATATTGTATAAAAAGTAGCACAATTAGGCTACACAAATTTAATTTATTGATTTTCATGACATGAAATTTTTAAACAGACCCGGCCGGCCGGCTTTTTTTTTTAAATTTCATATATAAAAATTTTATAAAATTTTTATAAATTTTTTTTTAAAAACCCACCCGGTTATTAAAACATATAAAAAATTTTTTTACAAGTTTTAGAATTTCGACCCGGCCGGGTTATGAAAATCAATTAATTAATTTTGCATGGCCTTATTTATAAAACAATAAAATTTCAACAGAGTAGCTTTTAAGAACTGAACACATATCTTTCATATTAATAAATGTTATACCAATCCACAATGCTTTACTTGACATGCAGTGCTTCAATTGACATCATAGTGGTTTGTTATAACAATTATAACAATAAGCAATTTAATACAAGAAATTGAAATTTAAAAAAAATTTTCTCGTTTATACATTTTTATGTACTTAATTTCTACGCTTACATTTCTTATACTAAAAACAGGCTTGAATAACGTCATAGTTATTTTGGGCTCTTATATATAATATTTTTTAAAAATTAGGCCTTTGCATGTAATTATTTTTAATTTGGTCCTGTATTTGTAATTCTTTTTACTTTCTGGGCCCTTATTTGTAAATTTCTCTATATTTTAATATATACATATATAAATTATATATTTCAAGCCAACTAATCAATATTTTACAAAATACTGTAATCCTTAAATAGCGCTGCAGACAAATTTTCTTATAAATTTTTGATCAAAATTATTTTTATTAGTACAGTACAACTTCATAAATCACAAGTAGTTAACAGCACATTCATGACAGTTTAAACACGACTTTAATAGAACAAATATGTGTAATTATTAATAAATTTTTGTAGGAAAAGTTGCCTGCAAAGTTTAAAGAACAATTGTTTTTTTTTTATAAAAACTACCCTTAATTTTTTAATTTAACTAACGATGCTGCCTAATCGATATTAAGAGTTTATAAAAAATTTTTAAATATTTTAATTCAAAGCAATTAAGTAAGGATTTAATAAAATTCTGTGCATATAAACTCAAATGATGTCTGGGAACAATGGCCTGCAATTTACTATATAACACTGCTTATGATATCCTCATAAAATAATGTCTTCATGATTAAGACTCAGGTATTATTAACCGTCTTACTGCTTGAATACATAAGATGCAGAAGCATAACCATATTAATTTATTACTTTTATATGAATATCCTGGTTTCATATAACATACCCACGAGTACTAATCAATTTCAAAAGTCAAGGTTTTGAATAGGCGGATACTATAAGCAGTATTATACAGATTATACGGTAGACAATATAGCAATAATTTGAACCTCTGAATATAATTTCACGCTTACATATAACACAGTATAATTAATACGTAGTACTGCATTAAAGGTACGACTAACTAATTGATATTTTATTTAACAGTTAATGCATAATTTTAATTAATAGTGCTGCTTAACTGATACGTATTAAGAATTTGTTTAATTTAATTAATGATGCTGCCTAATTGATATTAAGGAGTTATACATAAATAATTCTTTTGTTAATTAATGGCACTGCTTAAGGGCTCGGTTAATTAAGGGGTTACGTATACGTAAAAAATTCTTTTGTTAATTAATGGCACTGTTTAAGGGCTCGGTTAATTAATGTCACAGATTAAAACGAAATCTGATCAAAACGAAATTTTTTTGTTTTTTAAGGAAAATTTAAAATTTTTTGGAAGACATTTTTTGGGATTCTTTTTAGCATTAGGGGTAGGGTTTAGGGTTAGGTTTATTAATAAATGAGTATATGTGGGTTTTATAGGCTCTAAGGGTGGGTATGAGAGGTCTCCAGTTTCATTTTGATCAAATTTCATTTTAATCTGCGACAATTAATGGTACTACTTAACTGATATATAAGTATTAAAGCACCCTTATTTTATGTAACGTAAGTGCATATAAATAATTTTTTTTTTAGTAAGTATTGTCATGTAGTTGTTGGTGTCGCCGTTTTATTTCTTCTCTGGTGTCACTATTAGACTTCTCTGATGTCATTGTAAATTTCGTTGCTATGCTATTAATTTAGCACTATTAGTTATCTGACTATATTAATTTGGTTCGTTGATGAGGGTAGGGTAAGGTAGACTAGAATTCAGGTGTTGTTTGGATTGTTAGGGTGAGTTAGCTTGGCTTTTAACTTGTTAATATAATTTTGTTTTCCTCTTCGTTACATTGTTTTGACATTGCTTCACTTTATTAACCAATCCTTTAGCATGTGGTTGACTTCAAGATTCATCGTCTTATACAGATTCATCAAATTTAAAAGTAACTGATGAACTTCACATTCAACTTTAGGTTCATTTTGCTAAATAATCATGTAGTATATCATAGTATGGTGGGTATCCATTAAAATTTGCAGACATAATAATTTTAAAAAAATAATTATTTGATGGTTTGGTACCATCGTAACAGTAGAACGAGCAAGAGGCAGCATCAATTGGTGGTTTCCCGCCTGCTCGAAGCCGGCTGTTAAATAGGAAAATGGCAGAATCAAGATACTACTGTGTGTGGTGGAAAGGGTTAGGTCAAGAAAACTTTTGTCGCCTGAGACAATTTACTGAAGAGAAAAGAGTGTTGAAGCAATTCTTTATCGTTGACTCTTTATATACTGATTGTAGTTGGTGGCTTTTTATTATGTATTGTGTGTAAATTCATATAGTTGTCGTTCAATTGATTGATCTCTGATCCTGACCTATGCCCTCTAACCTGTGCCTGATGGGTTGTGGTTGTAGTATGTGGCATGTAGCCCTGACCATTTCTTCTTTCTTTTTGATCTGTTGACCCTTGTCAACATGTATGAATCCAAAATAAATAATTTAATTTGTGATTGATCACAAGCGAGTGAGATTCACCTTGGATCGGGCACTGTCTGCTGTTCCAAAGTGCTGAAATTTTGATTTTTGAAACTAAATATCATGTGTTCAAAATTTTAATTTACCAAATTTTACTTAAAATTACAAGATTATGTAAATTACTCATCTCTATCTGTAATTTGTTAGTAAGTTAAGGCTTGAAAGTGTTTCTTAGATCAAAATTTTGCATGAAAAATTTTTTATTAGTGCGCAGAAGGCGATTCCATAGACTAAATTTTGGATTATGAGCGATTTTTAACAAAACAAACGTTTGTTTTTGATTGGCTAGTTAAGATAATTGAAAAGTTTTTGGGTGGTGATTTAACCCTGTTAACTAGTTTCAGCCAAACGACTTAACATCTCTAAATCATCGATTGTAGTTGATCCAATGGATTGGCATTCACTACTGTCAAATTAAATGCAAATTGTTAAAACTTATTAAAGGTTGTTAAAAGCCGTTAAAAGCTGTTAAAGGCCATTAAAGGTTTTTTTTTTTAAAAAAAGCAAACCATTAAAAACTATTAAAGCTGTTAAAAACTTAAAAAGTTATTTTAAAAAATATAAACTGTTAAAAACTGTTAAAACTGTTAACTGTCAAAAACTGTTAAAGCTGTTAACCGTTAAAAACTGTTATCACATGATAATGTCTGTTATTCTTGTATAATTACCCCTGCATGCTTACTCCTGCATAATTACCTCCTGCATATTATATTATCATGTGACATGCTAAGTTAAACTCGGAACTGACTTGAAGTTGAGTTAACTCAACTTTTAAGCCAAATTAAGCAAACTCAAACTTTTAACACCTCTACAACCTGTGTATCCAAGCTAATAAGGATAATATTATATTTTATATCGTGAAAATTTGTAATATAGAAAAAAAGAATACATACATACTGTACTATAAAATACATCACGATTTTTTAAGGTCAATGCATTATTTAATTTAATTTTTGATGATTAGTTAAGTTTTTAAATGATTCTTTGTATCTGTTCATTATACAGTAAGTTTCTCCACACTTTCTTAGTGAAGGTGAATTATTAGTAATAGTAATAATATTTTGAAGACAGCATTGTAAATAAATTATTATAAGAATAAAGGATAATCTTAGTTGAATCATTAAACAGATCAAATATAGTATGGCTTACCTTTTAAAAAAATCTTTAAAAATCTTTAAATTAATTAATATATATTATATTATAATCTTTTAAATTAGCTTTTTAATATTATTTAAAATATCAATTATAATATAGATACAATAATATAACTATATAAAATTAGTAAGTTTAATTATTTTTTAAAAGGGGTTACTTATACTATATTTGATCCTATTAAATATTCTTCTAAAAAAATCATCAAGAGTTTAGAAAATATTAAGTTAAATAGTTTTAGAAAATCTATAGTTACATAGTATTATAATACAGGGTTTGTAAATTATACTAAGAAAAAGCTGGAAGTTATGATTTTAGAAATTTCACAAAGGCACTCTAGTTAATATTAACTAATTAAGACTAAAATTTCTAAAATTATTGCTTATTAAAATTTGACTCTTTCAAAAGATGTATATTCATACATACATATATAAATAATAGTACAAGAAATCTAAAAGCCACAATTCTATAGAGACAAAATGTAAATAAGTATGTAGCATATTGAAATTAAATATTTCTTAAATTATTAATAACAATAGTATACGTGAATGAATTACTTTATTAAGTTGATAATTTAAGAAATATTAGATTTTCTTGTTTACACCATGAACACAGAATTGGTAATTTGTTTATTCGTTGAGAAAAAAAAACTGTGTGAAGCTTAATAAATAAGTTCTATTATACTCTTTTAGCTCCTGAAATAGCAAATAGGCATTATTAATAAAATCTCAGCCTTTATAAGAAATAATTATAAAAAAGATCAAGACATAACTGCATCAAAAGAATTAAATAAAGCAATGCTCTAAAAAGTAATAATAGAGAGATATAAAAAAAAAAAGTAGTTATGTATAGTACTTAATTTAATAACTTTTTTTTTTTTTTTTTTAAAAAAAAATTGTTTAAAATTTACTAATTAAAAGAGAATACAAATGCCAAAATTTAAGTGCAATTTCTTTATTTAATATAAAATAAATAAATTGATAAACTTTTTGATCAATATCTAAGAATCTGAGGAACCGATTAATTAGAATTTAGATGCATTTTAATAAAGAACAAAGTAAAACTAAAAAAAAGCAAGTTTCGTAAATACTGTATATAGCTTAAAATTATTATACTCATATATCTTTTTTTTTTTTAATTTGGTTTTAAGGTGAGGCCTTGCTCGTATCTTTATTAATAATTTTTAGAATAGCAACAATATAAATCATTACAATGTAGTTGCCAAAGCTTCTACTTATAAGAATTTGTAAAGCTACTACTACTTGTATCAGTACAAATAAAAATGAAAATTATATGCAAGAATAAGAGCTCAGATAGTGAAAAATTTATCTGTGACCTAAACCTACTAGAGTGGTTAGAGACTCACCTAGATTACTTTTTTGGCAATCCTGTTTACTTTATTATAGGAACAGACTTTCATCCTTACACAGCATAAGAAATCTAAATCTATAAATATTCTAACCAAAATATAAACTCACCTACAGCATACCTTGCAGATGCTTTAACATCTACTTGCAGTCAGGGTAAACTATTAAACCGCTGTATTTTGCCCAGATGTGACCTGTCTAGCAACACTTGGCCTCCTCTAGAGACCCAGAACTCACTCTGGACTTATTTTCTATAGATTTCTTAGCTGGCTGTTGCTCCCCAGTCAAGATTTCTACCCTACAATAGAATGCCACCAAACTGATAACACTTTCTCATAGGGAAGAAAAAAAGAAAAAAAAGGGATAATGAAAAATAAAAAAAGGGGTAAAAAATACAACTAATACATCAAAGAAAACAGATACTAATACTAAGGAATATAAAAAAAAAACTAAACTAAAATCTAAAAGAAATTATCGCTAAAAAGAAGAAAACCTGCTAACCAGGCAAAAACTTCTAATTATACAGAGTTATGATTTACTATTAAGTGCAAGAGTCTTGACAAGAAATATAAAACTAAAATAAAATGCACTATAACTCGTGCCAAAGGCTAAAAATTATTACAGATGACTAGAGGATGCCTATATATTTCTTTTTACTTTATATTACTCTTTCAATTAAATCCATATCTTCATCCGAAAGTATAAGAATTTTGAAATCTCCATGTGTCCTATCTAATAATCACATGTTTGTATATTCTCAACAATATGATATGTAAAGTATTCTTCCGAACACTCATCCAGTTATTAAATTTACTAGCACTGTCTATTTTAAACATGTTGTTTGTCATCATGCAGATTTTCTCAATATAGAAGTGGTAAACATTGCTAATCTTTTGGAGGGAGTATGCTGAATTTCCCACTTTTTATCGAAAATTATAGCTAAAAGTATCGAAGGAAGAAAAATACTGTATTTGCAAGAGCTCAAGACAATGAAAGTATTTCCAGTTGTTCATTATAGAACTAAAAAGCTTTAGATACTTGAGTCAGGAGTTTTTCACCACTACTGTTACCAAAATAACCCTTCTGGCTTGGATGCCAAATATGTGAGAGAGTCCATCTAGAAGAAAAGCTTGATTCAAAGCATAAACCAACTATATATGTCCTGCTTCTTGGTGTTTTATATATAAGTCTTCGTTGACAACAGTACCAATAAGGAACCTCAGGTATCTTTAGACTTTTTAGAGCCTTGAATCTTTAAACTGTTTTGGTGCAGTCTTGGTTTAAGTGATCATCAAAAAGAGTTGTTACTGGACTCACCTAGGTTACTATAATTAGGATATAATTTAAAAAGATACTGTACTTGGCCCAATGTATAAATCAAGCATCAATTTTCTTTTTAGCCTAACTAGCTGGTGAACAAACTCCAGTATGTGAGTGTAGTTGATCAGGTAATTCATATAAACAAGAATATATATATATTCTTCTTATACGATTAGTATATTTAGGTTGTTGATTTGCATCTGAGTTGTTGAAATCTGAGTCATCAAGATGTTGAATAGTATCAGAGTTTTTAAAGTATAAATAAGTTAGATGTTGTTGTTTTTTCTAGTTAGTGAAGTTTGTACAATAAGGTTTCTATACTTGGTCATATAATTGTTCATTAATTTTAAATAATAAGTTAATTATAGTATTAGATGCTATTTTATAGAGGATATTATAATTTTGAATGGTTTGAACCAAAGATTGAGTAATCAAACCCTTAAGAGTAGGTTCTATGTGATATGAGTAGAGTTAGAGAGCTATATTATAAAATGCTTTATATTTAAGGACTTTTTGAATTAGATCTTCTAGTTCATTATTAGATATATCAAGTTTAGCAGAGTGAAGATAATTTGTAATAGTGGATATGATTAATTGATAAAGTAATAATGGATTAGCACAGGTGCACCAGTGTGATAGAGAATTCGGTAAGTTGCAATGAAAGCAGTTATTGCTATAAAAGATTTTGGTATATAGTGTATAGTAGAGGGAATATATGAAAAGCTCATTAAGTAGTGTCTTAATTTTAAAGGACTTGAGATGATTAAATTTAAAATTTGTAAGATTATATATGTGTTTGTGATTGTGGTTGAAATAGAGCCAGATAGATCTCCAGTCTCAGTCTATTTGTTGATTGAGTAATGACTATTCATTGTTCCATTTTTAAAATGATTATATTGCTAAGATATGAGCTTTGCAGATAGTTTTAATAAAGTATCTGATAGAATATTCTACTGAATACAATTTTTCTTCCCATTGAAGAATGTGGTATGGGTTTTAAATGTTAGTATAATTAAAGTCTAATAATGTTTGAAGTATATGTTGTTTAGCTAGAGAATTAGCTAAATTATTAAGAGTATTATTAGAGTAAGCCTAAACCTTATGAAAGGTAATATGTAGATTAAAAGATTGAATTAAGTTAAGAAAAGAATGTCACAGAGGCCATGCATTAAATTTTAGAAGTTTGTTAAAATTGATTATAGTAGAGTTAAGCTTATTAAATTTGGTAATAACAGATTATAAATCTGTATAAATATAATAAAAGAGTTGCATAAAGTAGTTGATATTACAGATAGAATGGATAGAAGTTTAGCTTTATAAGAAGTTGGCCATAAGTGAATCTTGGTTGAAAATTTGTGAATTATTTGGTTATTGTTATCTACTTGGACCCAGCCTAAACCCATAAAGCACTGGTTGATACCTATATCAATAACAGATCTATCAGTGTAGAAGTTAAAAGAGTTATAAGAAAAATTGGATATAGAAATTTCAATTAATTTGTTTGTTTTATCACTAGTGTGAAAGATTTTTGAAGCAGCAGAGTAGTAAATAGGAATAGATGGAAGTATAGAAGGTAGAGCAGAAGGTATTAAGTATTTGACAGCTATTAAAAAGATAAGATTCATATAGTTAGTATTAAATTTGAAGAAATTAGATGAAGTTCTACCAAAGAACTGTATGAATGTAATGGCTAATATATTATTAGTGCAGGCTAAACTTATTCTGTTTGAGTTAAGATGGCAGCCAGGGCATGAACTACAATCAACAGATAGGAGTAGATAGTATTTTGTATTATCAATATTAATATTAGTTTGCCAATAAGTAATAGAGATTTGGTTAGAGTCTAAAAAATATATTCAAATTTTGCCTATAATGATTTCATTATCATTAAAGAAAAGTAGCTATGGTTTGGAACTTTTAGAAATATTGTAAGTATTATATACGAAGATGTTAACATCCTGTTGTTAATACTGTGTATATAGAGAGCGCTAGTGTTTGTTTTCAAGAACTATATCTTCAAGTAGTGCTTCTACAGACCAGACTTGAACCAGACTTTAATCAAGTCTAAGACTGGTCTGATTTTCAGACCGGACTTAGACTTTTATATTTAAACTTTTTAGTTAAGTCTGAGTTTGGTCCAGGTCTGGTCTGAAGTCTGCAGACTGGTCTGAGTTCAAATATATTTATATATTTTTTTAGATGCTAAACAAATTTACTTAGTGCATGAAGTTAGAATTAATTAGTAAATTTTTGTGAAATATAAGATTTTATAAAATTTTATTAATAAAATTTTACAAAATCTTATGTTACTTAAAATCTTACTAATTAATTCTAACTTTATACTTAATTAAATTTGTTCAGCATCTAAAAATATATTAAACTAGCAGAGTTATTTTTATTCTACTTAAAATTTGGAGCGAATATGCTTAATTTTGAATTTTTAATTAAAAAATTCAAAATTAAGCATCTTTACTCCAAATTTTAAATACAATAAAAATAACTGCTAGTTTAATATATTTTTAGATGCTGAACAAATTTAATTAGTATATAAAGTTAGAATTAATTAGTAAGATTTTAAGTAATATAAGATTTTGTAAAATTTTATTAATAAAATTTTACAAAATCTTATAATTATTAAAAATTTACCAATTAATTCTAACTTTATATACTAACTAAATTTGTTCAGCACCTAAAAATATATATAAATATATTTGAACTCAGACTAGTCTGCAGACTTCGGATCAGATCTGGACCAAACTCACAATTGAGTCTGAGTTTGATCTGAAGTCTAAAATTAGCAAAATTTAGAGTCTGGGTTTGGTCTGATCTCTGACCAGACTCAGACCAGACCAGACCCAGACCAGACCTAGAAGCACTATCTTTAAGTGTTTGGAACCAAAGTGGTTTTCTACCTTTGGGTAGGTGTAGGATTCTAGAAGAAAGATGATTCCATTCTAAAAGTGTGATGTTATCTACTATACATACTTGTTTAAGGTAAAGTAATTTTAGTTTTCTAAGTTGACATTTGAAGATAATGTACTTGGAGTTGGTTATAAGTATTTTTTCTAGTGGTTAAAAATTATATTAGATTGTATTAGGCTATAAAATGTTGAAGTTTGATATATTAAGATGTTTAAGAAGTTAGATAATCTTAAAGTTGGGTATAAATTTGTTAAGATCATCAATTATGGGTTGTGAGTATTTAAGAATATTTATAGTTGATCATAAATTGTTTTGTAGTTGTTGGAGTCTAATATGGGTAGTGGTTCCTAGAAGGTGTGGATTATTTAAACATTAGAGAAAATTGGTTATATAGTACTGTAATTAGATATTCTAAATACTGCAGATATTATATAAATATAGATTTAATATAGTACTATTTGGGATAGATCTTGCAAGATAGGATTTGTGTTTGGCAATTATAAGATATTTAGATAAAATGTTGTTGCATGTTATATATAAAAGCACTATGTTATGGATTCTATATTCTAGTATGGAGATAATAATAGTATTGATGATATATTTAATCTGTTTATTTGTAATCTTCTTTGTACTAGCGGTGTATGCTAGTTGAAATGTCTCATTTTGAATAAGTTTAATCTGTTCAGATTGTTTGTTATTTAGGATAAACCAGCAACTCAAGAATTTAAAGTGTTGATTAGCTGAGATAAAGAGATTATTGAGTTTATAAAAGAGATAAAAGAGGGTTTAGAGTTGGTGACTAGTATAGATTTAGTTAGATTGATTTGTATATCTGCTATCTGGTAAAAAGATGAAGCAGTCTTAGTAATTTGGATCATTTCTTCTTTAGATTAGGCTATCCACAGTATATCATCTATATAGACTAATATAGAGATTGAAGCTTGAAGATGTTGACTAGTTATGGGTTGTAGGTTAGTTTGCTATAAGGTGGAAAATATATATTCTATGAAGTGTGATAAGATTTTATAAATGAGAAGATCATAATAAATTCTTTAAAAAAGAGGTGTAATAGTTTCATCTTGGTCAATATCATTTTTGACTATGTAGAAGTCAGTAAGTCCGAGATTAGTAATGACCTTATTTTGCCGATTGGATAGGAAATTAGTAAGTATATTAATAAGTTTAGGTGGCATATTGATGCATTGAAGAGATAATTTAAACAAGTCAAGATTAACAGAGTTATAGGCTTTGCTTATATCTTGGGATAGAAGCCAAAGCTTTTTGGAATTACAAGCAGCTTCTTCGATTATATTGTTAAGTATGTGAATAGGGATTGCAGTGCAGTTGCCTAGAAGTGCAATATAATTATAAGGAGAGAAGATTTGGTGTTTGGTAAATATATGATTTAGTCGATTTGTTAAAAGTTTTGTATATAGTTTTTTGATATGCTCCAAAAGACTAATAGGTCTGGTATTAGTCAGATTACTATCAAAGATGAGTTTTTTGAAAATTGAGAAATTCTTTCCTCTTTCTATTATTAGGGGACAGAATGGGCTGGGTCAGGCTAGGCTTACATGGACCCAAAACTGAGCCCAAAAAATATTTACAAGCCCAAGCCCGACCCATTAAAAAAAAAAGCCTGTAAGTATGGGCTGGGCCGGGTTTTAATTTCAAACTATGCCTGGCCCAAGCCCGGCCTATTGTAATGATAAAAAATAGTACAAGGCTGATATATACCCAAAATCAAAACTAGTGATGTGCAATGCGCATGAAATTATCGAAAAGCATCGCACACACAGTGAATTTATTTATTATTCATTAGAAGCATCTGGCTGCAGCACCAGATATTAAACTTTATTGATGATAATTATTGAGAATATGCAGCATATATGTGTGCAGCTGATGTTCAAACTGAGATGAGACATACTCCCAGAAATAGCAACTATAATTGTGCCAGGTATCAGCTGAATTCATGATGTGTAATGATACGTGTGATGAAAGTCGGTGATTTCCCACACTGCATTAAGCAGGCCGACTTGATATGAATTATTGAAGATGCCACAAAATGGCAGGATTCTGCCTGGGCTGGGAGAGTTCAGGCGCGAATCTCGCTTTTTAATTATAGCGGGATAAGATCTTATAGTTTTGTGGGAGTCGCTCTTAGTATTCAACCGAGAATAAGCTACTATCAGTAAACCTAATTGAGCAATTGATTAAATCTAAACTTATCTGTACGCATGTGCTTTCTCACACGATGCCAACTTTATTCATATACCCAATTTTGACAAATTGAGCATTGCTACGCACTAGTTTATTTGATCGTCCAACCTGACCGGGTTGTTACTATCGTGACTAGTGATGTGCTGCGTACAGTACTGTACGTACTGAACACGAGAAATTTGCAGATCATTTATATGTGGTCTGTTTTATGTTTATTAATTAGGTAGCTGCACGACATAGTCACGCTAAAACCAGGAACAGGAAACTTTATTTGGTATTAGAAAATACGTTTAATTACAATATATATAAAAAAAAACAATAAGAAATTTTTCAGTCATTGCTTTAAAAAAATTTAGTATAATTATAGTATAAATCAATTTAATAAATTATTTTATTGACAGCCATTTCATTGATAAAGCTTGGGTGATAGATTGATAAATGGTTAGTGTTTGGTTAAATCTTAATATGTATCTGTATAGCTTAGTCAATGAGCATTTTTTGCGAATAACGAACAATCTATACTAATATTTGACACTGTGAAGATTTATTTGTCTGTTTTCTATATTTTATGATTTCAATGACAGGTAAGGTCATAATTTAAAAAATGAATGGGTAAGTTAGTGATTTGCAACAATTGGTGATTAACAATTTTAATAGTGGGTTGAATAATGATTTTAACAATGGGTGTTGGTGATTTTAAAAATGGGTAAGTGATTTGAACAGCGAGTGAGTTTATTATTTCAACAGTAGATCGGTTAGTTAATTTTAGTGGTAAGTAAATTAGTAATTTAAATAAGTAAGTCAATTAGTGTTTACGATTTGAGTAATAATAAGTTAAAGATTTTGGCAATAGGTGGATTTAGATTTTGTAGTGTAAATTCATGAACTAGCAGAGATTTTAACAGTAGATGATCATTTAGCAATGCAGATTCATGGTTTTGACGGAGGCGGATCGTAATTTTAATAGTGGATGAAGAATATACAAGAAGTGACAACTATGATCACGACGACAAATCGGGTATTAGATTTTGATACGCACATAATTTCTTTCTCAAATAAGCCATACACTTCGTGATATTCATCAATCTGTTCCTAGTATTAAAGATTTTGCAGTAGTAATAATGCAGACTATTTCTAATTATATACTATATATACTGTATGTACTGTACGTACTGTACATACCAGTGTATAAAATTCATATGCACAATTTTTTTTTAGTGTGTACAATTTTTTAAACTGGATGTGCACTAATTAATATATAAGTTGTACACAATTTTATAGTCAAATTTTTAAAATGTGCACAAAAAAATTTTTCCTATATGCACATATGCACAAAAATTTTTTTTCAGATTTTATACACTGGTATGTACTGTACGTACTGTACGCGAAAAAAATTGGGCTATCATATAAACTGCATATCACTAACCGTATGATAAAATTTCTGCTTCACTGATCACTTCTGCCAGCCATTTAGATGTTGGAAATGAATTATATATACTGCACTACTGTTATGGTTTCTTTATAGTTTGTGTTAGGCTGTGTAAGGCTAAAATGTAAAAAATTTTCAGCAGCTTTACCTAATAAAATGAAACAAAGCCTTATAATCAAATAATAAAGTAGAATAGTTAATTTCAACTATTATTAACAATTGAATTTCTCTTAAATGTTAGCAAATAGCAATATTTACTAGAAAGGTATTATTGGGCTGTATGGGCTTTTTTATTGGGCCCAAATCTAGCCCGATATTTTAGTGGGCCTAGCTCAAGCCCAGCTCAAATAATAATGGGCTCAAAAAATTAGGCCCGAACTAAGCCCAAGCCCGGCCCAATTTACAAATTTCCAGGTTTAGCCTGTCCTATTCCGTCCCTATCTATTATTTAAGAATTGAATTAGTAGCAATACATCTGTTAAATAAAGCAGTGACTGCTTGTAAAAAAGGAAGACCAGCATGTTTAAGCATCTTGTAGCTGATTCTAGAAGGGCTACAAGCTTTATTATTAAGGAGTTGTAACAATGTAGTTGAAACTTCTTCTAATATGAATTTACTAAAAGCACTATTATATCATTTAGTTCAGATATTAGTTTTTGGTTTGTATTCGCTTTATCATATGGAGTTAAATATCTGCTGATTAATCTGTCGGTAATTGGTCTATTTATCAAAGTGTTGTTGTATATGTAATTTTTTTTTTTTTTTTTTTAAAGCGAGGCTGTGCCTCTGTTCCTTTATTAGAATTCATATGATATTACAAATATTATTACAA
>CAJVPZ010000166.1:0-23491 GCA_910592135.1 Racocetra fulgida | reverse complement strand
TTGCTAGTGGTCACGTTGGTTGTATTGATTTGTTGTTGTTTCTGAAAGTCACGTGAATTGTTTGTTGATTTGTTGTTATTGTTGTGTCTAAAAGTAGAACGCGATCTAATATTTGTTTGTTTGTTTGTTTACTAATCTTATGCATTTGTTTTGTTGTTGCTTTCACGTGCCTCTAAGATCAGATTTTTTGGGTCAAACAAATTTTCTAAAAACTTCAAAAAATTTTCTAAAAATTTTCGAAAGTCTAAATTTTGTTGCTAGTTTTAAAGTTTTGTCAAAGGTTATTCTAATAAACTAAGGGTTCTTTTTAAGTACTCTTTCCTTTTTCTTAATACAAGAAACCCTGTTTCCTATATTAATTTTGCAGAAAAGTGTTGTTTTAGTTTTAGTTGACTGGTCAGGCTGGTCAATTGAACTATGTTATATATAATATTAGCATTAGTAATTTCGGTTCATCTTCAAAAATAATAACATTCTAACTCTAAATTTGTGTTTTTATACACTTTATTTACAAAGCTAAATTTCCTTTTTTTGAATTTTATTACTAGCACAAATAAATAAATCCAATTCCTTACAGCCTAATTTACATGTGATCAATTCCTACCATTTAACTATATGGGGTTGAGTCAATAGAAATCAAGCAAATTTTTTCTAAGTAAATTTTTTTTAAACTTTAAACAACAATAACTCAACAAAAACTTAATTAAATTTAATAAAAATTTTTTAAATAAATTCTACAAACTTATAGAATTTGTTTAAAAAAATTTTTATTAAATTTGATTAAGTTTTGGTTAAATTATTGGTATATAAAGTTTTAAAAAAATTCAATAAAAACAATTTGCTTGATTTCTATTGACTCACCCCCATATACTGTATATACCATCAATTACTAAACCTCCCTGCTCTTCATAGCGATAGCGTAAAAACTTGTTAAAATTTAGTTCGTTTCGTTACACCTGATTCTGAAATTCGATTGGTCAAAATTACAGGGGGTGAACAATCGAGGGATAGATTAGCGGAGAAACAAAAATTCAGCAGATCGATCCGAATTATAGGTCGGATTTAGGCCGGCATTAAGAAATAACCAAAATTATCATCTGGGCAGCTTTATTTAGTGAGTGGGCTGTGGGCTATGGTTTCATTAGTAAAATTTTGGGCAAAATTAATCAACGCCAGTGCATTCCGACCCATAATTCGGGCCGATCTGCTGAATTTTTGTTTCTCCGCTAGATCTATCCACAATGGAGTAATACAAGATGTTCGAAGTCAGTCGTGTAACGTTAAATTAAATTCTACATTAAGAGCCCTGCTGAGTTAATATATTTTTTTACGTGAAGCCAATCAAATCCACGAATTCACACAGGATTCAAAGAAACCAATTTCCCAATTTGGTATATTCCCTGGTGTATTTTATATGACGGAAATCTCCGTGATATTTTCGATGGTAAATACCCAATTTTACGAAGTCATGCATCCTGCAAGCTAGGGTACAAATGTCCACTAACGTCAAACTTCAGGCGGCACCTTGGTGTACGTGGCCAGATTACCTTACCACTTCAACAGCCTTGAATTTCGGGAGTTTTGGAGGTTTCGTGTATAATCAGTGTACGCCAGACGCTATTAAATGGGAATTCGCGAACGCTTCAATACGTAAGCGCGAATATGTTATATTAAATTGACTCTTACAAGTTATTGTGCATTTTACATAAACTTTGTATCTTTCATTTTAGGTAACAGCAATCCGGAGATTTATCAACTTTCCCCAATTATCCAGACCTTTCCGCATACGCGTCGATATAGCCCAGTAAACTTTAATGCAAATATAAGAACAGCAAAAGAATATGCCGCACAATCTGTAATTTTAGTCATTGTATTTCCTTTATAAATTTATCCTCGATCGTTCGGGTTGCCGATTAATTATTACAAATACGAAATTTCAATCTAGGCACAATTTCTGCAGAGCACTAATCCAGAATTCGATGTTCCGCAAGAATTTATGAAGGGAATTTTTTTTAAAGAAGCTTACAATGATTATAAAAGCGAAAAATATGATCCATATATGAGCAGTCAACTAATTTCAATTGGATATTATAAAAAAAGCGCACAAACATTGAAAAAGTTTATCGCGTTTCCAATGGGTATTGCAGGAACAGACTTAAGTAATTAATTTCTTATTTCAAAATTTCAAGTTTTAATGGATTGAAATTAACTGTTTACTTACTAATATCGCCACAATAAAGACCTTATACCTTTATCAGAGTCATATGATGAACCATATGGCAAAGAGCTGCAAGGTTCATAATACTATTTTCAGTGTTTCAAGTTTTAAAGGATTGAAATTAACTGTTTAAATCGTCACAATAAAGGCCTTATGCCTATATCAGAACCATACGATGAGTCATATGATAAAGAGCTTCGAGGTTCAGAATATTATATTGGACAACATGAACTTAACTTATCAGCCATGACTACGTTAAAATTTAAAACCCCAGTTAGACAAATTACATCATCTATTTCAGAGAGGTGGGATTTTATGTTCCCTAATCCTAATGATGTTACACCTTGTAAGGCAAATTTAAATATTTTGTTTGTTCGCCATGTAAGGTTTAGATATTTTTTATTTATTATGTCTTTTTACGCAGCCTTTCTAGCTGTTCGTACAGCAATCGGAACAACATTCTTCCATGCTATGAGTACTGAATCGGATTGTTCATTTAGCACTGCTCAAGGGCTAATTAAGCCAGTTGCGTTAGATACGGTGTTAAATCATAGTACTAGGACTAGTTTTGAACATACGCATGTTTCTTTTAATCCTAAGTTATATGGTGAAGCTGCAATTGTAGATTGTGGCGGTGGTATATATGTATGGAGAGCAGAAAGACACAAATCTCAAGCAAAGTAAATTTCAGGATTATTCACGATACAATTACCGATCAAAAGTAGTTAAACTCATGTAACAATATTTTCTCTTAATGTACTCTAGTAAAATCAACAAATATGAAATTGAAACAATTAGGGACCCTCAAGCTCACGAGGATGTATCGTCAAAGGACCTATGGAAAACGTGTGAATATAGTGCACACCCCCAATGTCTCTATGTTGCGTCGCGTGAAAGAATTGACCTTTTTGATTTTAGGGTAACTTATATGATTTTATACTGTTTATTATTAGACATTTATTGTGGTAGCTGATGCTGAAATTGGTTGGTGCCAAAATTTCGACTATATTTATTATGAAATTTTACAACATTTCTGGTTTTTCATAGTCTTTTTTATAGAGTTAGAATGTAGATATATATGGATGTGGGTTTTAATGGGCATTATATAAATAAAAATTTTAGCAGTTAGTTTCAGCATAAGTTACCATGTTGCCACGTTTACAATAAAGTTTCACTCAGATTTTTTCAATCTTATAGAATGCGTGTAACACACAACCACTCAATATGTTTAGTACAATTGAAGGAGATCAAATATATGCGTTTCAGCAGATGCCATACCCTAATCCGTTTCAATCCATTTTAGTAACGGACAGTAAAGTTATACTTTTGGATCAACGCTTTCCCAAAAGGCCACTACTCTCATGGATTCATTATAATACTGACCTACCTGTTGGACTGAATACATTAATAGACAAACAAAGTACGTATAATGTAGCTTACAAATATGTGTATTGTATTTATTATGACAACAGTCATTTATTCATTCTAAAAATTGCAGCATCAACTATCTTAACATGGTCAAAAAATCCACCAAAGATAATGGCATTTCAGATTCCAACCTCCAAATCAGGACTAGTAACTGCGACGGGCTATCCTAATTTGATTCCATCATTTCACACACATCCAACTTATTGTCGTTCAAAATATTTGAGGGTTCCCAATCCATCAAGACTATATAAGATAGCCGAAGAATTTATACAACCCCAAACACTACCACCATTAGCGAGTGTACTTTTGCTACGTAATAATATCAAAGCGGCTAAACCTAGAAGTTTTGGTTCATGTTTCAGTGTGATGCAGTTATCGCAAACAGGAGCCTTATATTCACAGATTTTTTATTCCCGGCTTCATACGTCTGTATATCCACAAGCAAAGATAAATTCAAAAAAAGAAGACATGCAAATTGCCGAAATGCCGACATCAGTGGCGAGTTTACAATTCATCGCAGACCAAGATGTCGGAACAAATCCTGAAATGCAACTTAAATGTTACCAAAAGTGGCCTTTTGAAAAAATATGGAACTGTAAGTACAGGCATTATTTGTCTCTTGGTTTTAAATTTAACGAAATGCCGACGAGCTTCTTAACATATGCACGCTTTTTTCACTTGTTAAATAACTTTTGATAAAGATGTTACTAAAGATTTTAAATTACTTCCCGATGATGAGGCGCCAACAGTTCTTGAAATTGGAACTATGTTTCTATCATGGGAGCATGTAGAAATATATTTTGAAAAGTATTGTCGGGAAATGGGATTTTGTTATCGCCAAAAATCAATAACAACAGACATAGTTGGATCAGTGCGCACGATAAGTTATGCTTGTACGGAGGGCGCGATTTATGAACGTTCGAAGCGTCTTAGAAAAATTGTACCATGCAGATGGAAAATTACTCTTGATAAAGCAAAGACCGATAGTAACATATATGTAACGAAATTTAGCAACAAACATAATCACAAAACGTTTTCCCCTATATTTCGTTCAAATCCGGCCAAGGAAACTGTTTTGTCTAATGACTATAAGTTTGATGTTCACCAAATTTTTTCACCAATGGCCCAGGACGATGATATTTCGGCATGGGAGAGTTTTTTTCGCAAAAAACTTGATATGGTTGATAATTTTGGGCACCCGATGACAATGTATCCTTTATTTTGATCGTTCAAAATTTGAATCTCTTACAGTATAAAGGACCCCTTTAATAAAATGTATTATTAATCAATTGATTATAAAGTCCCTTATATTGTAAGAAATCCCAAAACTTTGATAGCTAGACAATATATTTTCTTGACCATAATTAACAGATATGAAATACTAAAAAATATGCCGGGTACTCAATTAGAAGACCGATCCAAAATATCGTGCGCTCAACAATTTGGCAACTTACATGTGATGGAAAAAGATAAGGTGGAAATCTCGATCGATTGGACTAATATCAATTTAAATGCACTATTGGAACAATTATCGATTGTTTCTAACAAATTTTGTTCGTCATCCACTATTCCAAAAATATTTGGCTTTCCATATTTCATTGTCACTGACGATAACCAATATGAAGAAGTAACTGATATCGATGCTGCTTTGCGAAATGCCTATTCATTACCTTTACGCAATCAAGATGAAGAACCTGACATTTTACGGAAGAAAATAATAGATTTCTTGGATGGAATTTATTATCCAGAAACTAATGATAAAATTCAATGTCTTCGTGAATTTGCAATAGAAGAACTTATCCGAGATCTCACTTTCAGCTCTCACGCTTTAGTATCGAAATATGAAAATAATTCGGAATATTCTCTATCTTCAAATTTTCTCCCAATGTCAAAAGTCACACCAATATATGAACCTTTTGAAACTTTTTCAATAAAATGTGATATATCGCGTGATAAAAATAAATTATCACAAGTTAATAAATCACTTGAGCTTACACCTACTGTACAGACATTGTTCGATGACTGGATTATCGGACAAGATGTTAAAGAATATGAATATCATTATCGACGTGTAAATAATAAACTCATTCAAGAAACTATGACAACTTCTGGAGAATCAGATGGGGATCATTACTTTAGTATGCATACATCGGATGAGCAAACGTCAGCATTTGAAGCTGATGGAGTCGAGAGTAACGAGGAAATTGTTACAAAACGGCCAAGGAAAAAAAGGACACGCAAGTCTGGATTTTGATGATCTTCAAGATTGTAAATTGAATCTATTTTTCATGAAGGCTTCACACATAGAATTTTAAAAAAATAGACTAATTGTAACAGAGATAGAGATTTCACCAATAGTAGTGAAATTATTTCACAGGTTCATCATTGGTAAATAAAATTCCGAATAAATCATGTTATCCTAAAATAGCCTGCAGTTTGTGCATATCAAATTTGGTATAATGTGCAGTGCGCACAAGCATGCCGATACAGATCATGAATGCATCCATTATAATGATGCATAATTACATGTGAACGATTTTTAAAATTTTCAAATTGTATTTGATTATCGGTTTTGTTTCATGATAGAAATTTGAGAACGAATTATAATATACAGTGCATCAATCAAAAACGGGCTTTTCTTATTTATTTCTTTTCCCATGAGATATTAATCATTAAAACCGCTTTATTTGTGAAGAAAAAATGATTGTTATATTTCCGATAAACGATAAATAAATGATCATTGTTCTATTCTCATTGTTGGGCTACATTTGTTATACCATACGTTGTTGAGAACAATATAACATTGTGGCTTCCCTGGTATTTGACATTTTATTTGTTCTCATGGGTTGTTTATGGCTTGAGTGCCTTTGTTTTCATGTCAAATGTCAAAAATAATAAAAAAATAAAAAAACCGCAAATCTTGCTTAAAGTTAACAACTATTGCGTAATGTCCACGATCTGATGGTTGCACGAACATGCTGCTCTTAGAGAATCACTCTTGTTAAAACTCGAATTATTGAATTGGACGCACGTGTGCGTCAGTCTTTGCTAAAAACTTACTGACAAATAGCAAGAACATCTTCAGAATATGAAACAATGAAATTCGATAATATAGATTACGCAGCGTGGTGCCATACCATCGCCATGTTAATAGAAACAATTGTGAATATCTTGGATTCCACAATTTGGCGGTCTGTTTCGTTTCTTATGCAAATGCTCATTTATGGATCACAGATCAGCTCAAATGTAAGTCCACGAGTCTTTTATGTCCTTTCACAAAGAGAATTACAAGTTATTCGCGTAATTCTGCATAAGGTCCACTTGCCATCCAGATTTCCGGTTGCAATATGCAAAGCTCGCCTCTTTCTTTCCCTTTTTTTTTATGCATGGTGGCAGGGATCCTACGTATGTACGTACGCACGTATTCAAATTTATATATTATTTATTTTTATTATTTAAAAGAATAAAAGATCATAATGATCAATTGCGCTCGGGTAACTATTTCAGAACTGTAACGGTAATACGTAATATCAGAATTGAGAAATCTCAAGATCAATTATGGTAAGTGGCATGGCAGGTCTGCATATACGAAATAGTAGCATTTTTTTAAATTGCTTTTTTTAGAATTTCAGACCCTTGTCTTTTTGCAGCATTGTTTGTTCTCTTTAAATAGTGTGACTGATGGCTGGCTTAACCGAATGCTTTGAATTTTCAGGAATCTATTTCTTTTTTACATTATTAAATATACAACGTAAAATTTTCACATGCAAAATAATCGAATTATATAATCTTTTTTTTATTTTTTTTATTACTTATTTATTGAATTTATATTTGTGCTTCGCGACGAATATCATAATCAATTCAAACCTTATTTCTGCATTATTTATACACTCTTTTTTTTTTTTTTTTTTTTTTTTTTTATAAATAACATAAATATCGTGACAAATTTATCAAGTCATTTATGTTGATTCGCAACAATTCAACCCCTCCTCGTTTGATGTCCTTCGCAATCATTCATTCTTGTTTCTCTTTTTGAGCCAAACGATTTTATACGAGGTCAGTAATCCATCATTATCAAATCTCAAATACTTTTTTAGCTAATCTGATGCATTCTTATTTATCTATCGGATTATAGCAACAATTGAAGTTTTGATCATTCGCTTTAACGAATTTCCAAACTACATTTCAAAGAAATCTTAAACCAATTTATATTTCCCGAGAAAAGTTTTAATTTCGACATCGAATTACAAAATAAACTATCACGATTCATAATCATATATCCAATGGGTATCATTTCATATGTTGGTAGTTTCTTTTCTTCCCCACCGCCGAACCAAAAATTTGCGGATCGTTATGTACTTATTACTGGTTGTGATTCCGGTATCGGAAATTTGATTGCAAAGGCGTTGCATAGGAGGGGTTATTCTGTACTCGCAGGTAAAATATATATGTTCATTTCTAGATTAGGAAATTTCAAACCTGTTTTTTGGACTCATTCGCCATATTTTTTTCATCGCATTAGGATGTCTCACTGAGGCAGCTTTTAAAGAATTCCTAGAATTTAATGAGCAACATTCTACTACCAACCTCCGCCCCTTTTTAGTTGATGTCACGAAAGATGCTTCCGTCCAACAATGCGCTCGTATGGTTGTTAATGAAACAAAGGATAAAGGTCTTTTTGCCTTAATTAATAATGCTGGATGTAATGAAGGTTTTGCTTTTGAGTTTACTTCAAATGATCAAATTGCAAAAACTATGGAAGTAAATTTTATAGGTCCAATCAAAATTATTAAGGCATTGTTGCCTAGTTTACGACAAAACATCAAATATAACCTTAAAAAACCTGCTAAAGATCAAGATATATTTCCGCGTATTATCAATATGACTTCTATATTAGGTCGAACTACCGTACCTTTCTATGGCGCATACAGTGCGTCAAAACATGCTTTGGAAGCCATGTTAGACACAATTCGAATTGAATTATTACCATGGAAGATTCACGTTACTATGATCGAGGCGGTCCCTATTAAAAGCAGATTTAGTCATCCAGATCTTGTCGAAGTATCCAAGAAATTTTTCGCTTCCCCTGCAATTACAGAACAAACCCTTACTCTTTACGGTGAGGACTATGTCCAAAAAGCTATCGAGTTTTGGCAGAAACTTCATTCTGGACAGGATAACCCAAAGGCAATAATTAGAACAATTATTGAAGCGATTGAAGTTGGTTTTCCTAGGGATCGTTACGTGGTCGGAACTCTTGCCAAGGTTCATGTTTTAGTGAACAACGTATTACCTAGATGGGTCATTGACTTGGCTTGGGGTAGTATGATTAGGTTAGTTGGTGTTTGGCCAAAAGAGGTTAAAGAATTGGAGGATGGTGTTTCCGAGACCACTTCTACTTCATCAAACTCTTCGTCTTCAACTCCACCCTCTTCACCAAAAGATTAATGGTGGTCGTTATTATTTTCGATTTTTTATATTATTTATTCGTAAAATCTCGCTATTTTCCTTATGAAAAAAAATTTAAAATCTTCTTAAATATTAGCCAATATTAATGTTATTACAATTTTTTGATATCGATATCATATGCCTAAGCTTATATCACATATATCTGGTATTTGTGTTTCTAAGTCGACATGTAAACAGAATATCGATTTAATATTCTTATATATTATTTATTGAAAGGTCAAATGGTTTCTTGGAACTTCCCCTGTAATTTATGATAACACTTTATGATTCATGCAAAAAAGAAAAACATATGCAATTCAATTCTATAAAGTTTTTACGTACATGTATATTTGCTGCAAATTTTAATACGTATGATACTATCGCTATGCCATTTTTATAATTGATCTGTAATTAGATTAGTAATAACTTGGAAGCAGAACAGATCAGGAAGTCGTAAAACGTCAACTCAATTGATACTGTATGTACAATATTATAGCTCAGAAAGTGCGTACGTATGTACGTAACTCGATTTTTCTTTTATTGCAGAGAAAATCAGTGCTACTTTTTGTGGCGACTACGTATCGCTATACTGATACATGCAGTGTTGTACATCTTCGATGTCCATAGCTTTTTTAGTCTGTTCATGTTTACACCTTAGTACGTATTAGTTTTTGAGAGGTTTACATTATTCCATTTTGCTGACAAGCCATCACATAAAGTGACAATTTACAAATAATACGTAAGGTAAAAAGGTATTATGGCGAATGGAGGTAAAGTGGCGAATTGAACACATTACAAAAAATCTGGGCTTTTTTACTAAGCAAACCGAATTTCACTTACTAAGTAAGTTGGCCGAAATATCATTTTTTATTTGTGAGTGAGGTTCGATTTATTCAGTAAAAAAGTGCAGATTATGTTTAAAATGATTATTAACTAAAGAAACCAGAAAATCGAGAAATATATCTACATTTTGCTGATTTATGTTCGCCACTTTATAATTGTAGAGTGCCAGTATTTGACTTTGTATGCTGGCTAAGCCAATGTGTATTTAATATACAACGAGTAATTTATTCTAGTCAAGTCGATAAATTTATGTCGACTGATTATATTATATTTTTTATATATTTCTGTATTTATATAACTGAAATTTCAAATAAATTTTAGTTTAAAAAAAAAATATATATACCGTTCTGATATGGCTTAACGGTTCAGACGTAGGAACCACTATGATTACCTGTAATGAGTAAATTCTAGGTTCGAGATCGGCTGAGTTGTAGATTCGCGACTTTTCTGGACGCAGGATTGTTGGTTCATCCCGGACGCGGGTTACGGATGTCCTCCAGTATGAAATATTAGAACTTCTTTTTTTTAACAATTGTTTTTATACTATAAGTATTTACAATCCATTCAGTTACAATAGCTTCATTTTATTCGTACTATATATATAATTGTCCGAAGGACTTAATTGTCCGAAGGACTTAATTGTCCGAAGGACTTAATTGTTGGAAAAGTAGATCACCTGAATGTCCGTCTGTTCGCAAATTCTTGAATATGATTGGTTGGATTAATGTAGATCATTTTTGTAAGAAAATTCTTGATTTTGATTGGCTGTTTATAATAACCAATTTTGCTATGCGATGATCAACCAATGAGAAATTTACAGTTCTTTGGTTTTTAATGGTTTCTATTAACCTAGTTATATATAAAATAAGCTATAAATATTTACTATTCAACTTTATTTGCATTAATATACTGTATATAGATTTTATATATTAGGCTAGATATTGAAAAAAGAAACTAAACCTGAAAATTTTTGCAAAATTTTTTTTTTTTTTTGGAGATTTTTTTTTTCTTTATTAGCAGCCTCGTTGGTATCTTTATTAGATCAAAGCTAATGTAAAGTTATATTATAAACTACCGTATCTAAGTTATAGATCTAATATTATTCAGCTTCCTCTATAGACATTCAAGTGTAGTCTGCCTCACCTGTTAAAGCTTTTGCCTGTACTGGAGGGCTGTACCAAGCTAGCTAGTGAAACCATAGCAAGATGGTTTCGATTTAAAGAGATTTTTAACTAAACTAAATTGGCAATTTTTCCCTTTTAAACTATTATTCATTTTATTATGAACTACAGTAAAACTAATTTTCTATTAATAAACAATTTTATTTCCTTTCTCAATAAGGTGTTATTGCCAAAAATCTCTCGTTTATATTTGTGTTTCCTTTTCTTCTTCTTCCAATTAAACCTGTTCTTTCTGAATAAAGACCCATTTCTTAGGACCTTATTTTTTACAGCTTCGTGGTCTTCTTCTGCTTCTTAGAAGCTTTTTCTGTATTCTTTCTCTACAAATATTCTTTTGTAAGTTTTTTTTTCTTCAAAAAATCTTGGGTCTTCTTTTGGTCTTCTCATTCCAGAGTCTTGAATAGTCCACCTGAATTTATTTTCTTCTATGTTCTGGGTATAGAAGTCTTCTTTTTTTCTTTTCTTTAACTTTTTTTTTTCTTTTTCTTCCTAGACTTTGGTTTTCTTTCCAAAAACTTTTTTTGAATTTCAACAAAGATTCTTTGATTCTCGAGGATTTCTACAAAGATCTTTTTTAGTATCTCTAATCATATATCTTTTTTCTTCTTTTTCTAATTTTTGGTACCTTTCCATCTATAAGTTATTATATCTTGAAACAAATTTAAATTTATGTTTCTTTGGTCTTTCAAGCATCTTAAATTCCATTGGGATTTCACACTATATATCCATTTTGCAAGCAACTCTTTCTTCTTCTTTTTCTATGTCCTATTATTAGGTTGCAAATCTTTAATACTAACTTAATATATTACTTCTATTAACCATTTTGCCAGAGTTGTTAGTACAATTTTTGGTTTTGTTTCTTTTTGAATCTTATTTTGTATTTTTGTTTTTGTAAAATCTAAAATGTTTTGTCTTTTGCTTTTCTTTTCTGTTTCTTCTTTGATTTTCTTTTTTCCTTTTTTTGTCTAAATGCAGTAGATTCAACAAATATTTTAAACTGTAATATTAGAGTTTTTAATACTTTTTAGTTCTGCTGCTTTTGTTGAATTTTCCTTTGTTCTTGAAGTCTCTTACTCTAATCTAGATTTAACTTTAACTTTATTTTAGCAGCTTGCTTTTTCTTTTGTCAAACTTACATCTTTTCTTTTTCTTTTTTGGCTTTTCTTTTAATTTCTTATTGGTTTGCTGCAGTAGTCTTGACAGATTTTTTGAATTGTTGTATTATAAACTTCAGGACTGTTTTATTGTATTGTTTTTGTTGATTTTTTTTTGTTCTTGAAGTTTTTTCCTCTATTCTAATTCTAATTTTGACCTTATTTCAGCATCTTGTTTTTTTCTATCTTCTAATAATCTTCTTATTCTGTCAGCCATTTTTAATTCTACTATAATACTGATTATTTCTTCTTTTATAATATTAATGACTGGATCTTCTCCTTTTTGTATTGCTTCATAAAATATTCATGGTCTCTTTCTATAAGTGCAAGTTCTGTATACTCTAATTCTTCTCTGCTATACCTCCATAATTCTTTGAAAAGTTCTTCTATTTGTGCTTTGGCTACTTCTTCTGGAATAAGTTGCTTTCCAGTATATTTCGTTATTATCTGTTCTACTTGCATGTTTATCATTTCATCAGTTATTGCTATTGTTATATCCTGAATAGCTTTTAATACACCTTTTTTTGTAACAGATTTTCTTCCAGAACCTTATACTAACTTCTGCTTTATATAACCTGTTGTTTTTTGGTTATTGTTGTTTGTTGTTACTACTTGTTGTGATTGTTTACCTCCATTGTTTATTTTTGTCATATAGTTTTTGATATGTTTTTTTTGTTTATTTTTCATTACGCATTGTAATTCTTGTACTACCAAAATAGAACTGCAATTCAGGATCAAGGCCGATTTCCCAAAAATTTGCAAAATGCAAAAAAATATCACTGATTTTTTACAACTTCTTCTATTTCTTTGCTACTTCTGTTCCTTTTACTCAAGTCTCTTAAAAGACTAAGTATTTCTTGTAGTCTTCTTCTTCTTTTCTTAGAGCTTCAAGTTTTGTTTTCTAATAGCTTTTTGTGTTTTTTTTGTAGTTTTTATTAATTTTATTTTTTGAAAAATTTGTGTTTTGATGATCAGCAAAAAGAGATAAGTTGATTGTTTAAAAACATCATCAGTTAGCTTAAAGATTGTTTTAAAATTTTGGTTTCTGCCTATTAAAATATTTAATAACATTTTAATTTTAATAAATAATAAAGAATAAAATTTATTATACAATTCTTATATGCTAATTATAAAGAATTTAAAATTGAAAAAGATGTGATGACTTAGTGAAGTTGGTAAGTTGTTACACCTCTAAGTGACAGAACAAGAGTTTGAATCTTACTAGTAACGAAATTTAAATTTTATAAAATGTGTTATAGCAGACTATGTATAATCTGATAGATTATTAGATCTGTAGTTTTGGTTGTACTAGCTTATACTGAGAAGCTATAAAATATTTAGTGTAATATATGAGTTATATGAAACTTAAGTAAAGCAGCTAAGTAAATCCAAGGGCTGGGTATATAAGCCTACTTGGTAAATTCTAAGTAGAAAAGTAGTACAGACTTTCAATAGTGCTATATAAAGAATTATCAATTGAAGAACTGAGAACCAGACAGAATTGAGATGTTTGGCAAGGCATCAAATCAATCAGACAGCTAGTGAAAACTGAAAAAAGAGGTCCACCCTTTCAAGCAGGAGTTTGGAGAACTAAAGAAATGATAGACAGTCTGTATAATAGATGTTAGAGTTTGGATAAACTTTACAAGGGTAGAAGTAGGTAATGGTAGTGGCTTTAGCTTACAAATACTTGTTTTTAGACTTGACATAAGTTACTGAAGTTTAGATTAGCCAAATTGTGGATATAGAAAGTTCTAACAATGATGCCTCGAGGATAAATTGGTTTTAAGATTATAGTATGTATCTAAAACTTCTTGACTAACAAATGTAGCAGTAATGTTTTGGTAATATAAGAGAGTTGGATTGCATTACAGAATGTTTAAATAGATAACCTTCTAGTTAGGTTATAGGTATAGCAAATAGTATAGAACTTATAGTATACAGTTATCTATATATGAACTACTTAAATAGGCAACCAAAAGTTGCACATATAGCTAGTTGTATTCTTTAATATAATAGGAGGTTCCACTATAAGCCTTTTCTTTTAGTATATTTAAATAAAAACACTTATACCAAAGAGGCTAGTTCAAAAAAAAAGAATTCAAGGCTGAAGCAGTGGCTATTTGCTTGGTGCCTATTATTACAGAATATATTATTATTTAAGATAAACAAAATATAATTAATATATTTATAGTTAATTTTTAAGTTGTTATATAAAGTCAATTTTCAACATATTTTAAGAATATTTACTTTAAGGGTGTGGTGACTTAGAGTAGTGGTTAAGTTGTTACCCCCCAAGCAGCAGGTCTAGAGTTCAAATTCTACCAGAGACATTTTTAGAAAAATAGGCTTGTATTCCAGTAACAATTATTCAATGATTGGTTAGGTATATTATCTGTAATCTTGGTACTACCATCTTGTAATGGAAGCTCTTAGGCGATCCAAATCCAAGGAACCGGAATAATTGAAACCTATTTGGCAAGACCCAAGTAAGGAGGTAGTGAAGATCTTTGATGATACTGTGGAAAAGCTGGAAACCGGAGACCAAAAAACCAGACGAAAACCCTGGGGCAAGAAGGGTCTACCAATCTAGCTGCCAGAGTTGCACTGGAGGAAATGGTCCTATGCTACGGAATTAGGAACCAAGAGAAGTAAAACTGGAAGGCACTTAAAGCCTAGGTACAACGACCTGTCCAGGCTAACTGGTTTGGTAGTTTGGGAGGGATCGATATAAGGACCGGCTTGATGTAGGTATCGGGATCGGAACGAACCTTGCAAAGACACCAGATACTAGAATTGTGCGGTTTAACGATTCACTCTGACTGCTAGTGGTGGTTTCGGCTGCTGCAGAAGGTATTCGTAGCCTAATCTGAAAGTGCATGGGATATAGAAAAATTAGGAGAGTATATCCCTAGAGCAACCCAGTAGTATGAGAACCCTACTGGATTATCTATAGAATTAGGGTATAAGTAGTATAGCAGATGTCGATCTGGGTAGTCTTTAATAAGAAGCAGCATGAGGTTATAGATTGGTGTGATTGTGGTGGTGGTGCAGGACTGGAGATGTCAGAGGGTTTAAATAGGTAATCTCCTAGTTAGATTACAGGTATGGTATATAGTGTAGAACCTTCAGGCGAACTACTTAAATTAGGTGACCAAAAGTTGCATGTGTGGCTATATGTACTCTCACTAACCAGAAATGTACTACTAAATATATCTAATAAAAATCCACTCTTCCGCGACATTGCGAAGATATATAAAAAAAAAAAAAAAAAATATTTACTTTATAAATATTTCATTATTATCATTATAATGAGTTTGGGCCCTATAGCTTAGTAGTTAAGCTGCCAAACTCTCACAGACTAGGTCAATGGTTTGAGTCAGGCTGAAGGCAAAAATCTTAGAATTTTTAGCTTCTGTAACTCAATAAGAGGGCCATAATTGAATATGAAGCTCTGTAGTTAAGTCCAAGTGCAAGTACAAATCGGAAAAGGAAATTTTCAGAAGGAGGTCCAATCGTGGAGCAGTGGCACTACATATGATGGCTCATGGAAGATTCTGTTATACAAAGGTTGCACACATTAGTTCTCGATTAGGGTGACCGGGGCAGTACCAACATCTCTAGCAGTTGGGGTACTTAATTGGGAGAGCGATACAATGGTAACAAAACTGGAGTAGTGAGAAAAGTGGTAAACATGAGAATGACTTGTAATAAAGAATTGGTCTATCTGAAGTTCAGAAACACCTCTGGCTCCAAGCCACCTGGCCTATTAAGGAAGAAATCTGTAAGGACAAAGTGAGAAGGCTGAAACTCAGAATACATAGTAAAAACTCGAAATGGCTAGATTCACCAGGCTGGTAGTACAATTATACAAACCGGGCTTGTATACCAAAAATTGATAAAGAATACCAAACACTGAAATTAGAAGTATTATGGACTACAAGCTGCAACTAGATCTAGACCTCTAGAGCCTTGTAACCTAAAATGTCAGGGTACCGAAATACCATAACCAAACTATGGAAGAGAAGTAATATGAAATCCACAATCTGTAAGTTATAGAGTAATCTATAATGCAACACAGCGAGCTTGTACCAACACACAAAAGTATTTACTTTAAAAAAAGTTAACGAGAATCAGCAGCATACTAACTAAACTAGGTGTTAATGATGAGACTTAATCTGGGCCAGCATGAGTTCTTCTTTGTGATACTACCTGGGTAGACTAGCTGAAGATAACCAAGATTGGAAGTAGCCCTTGAGGCTACAAGGCCATATCCCAGAAGAGACTACCAAATTTAGGAGCTTAGGTATAAGTGATATAAGAGATGCGATGAATGACGTCACAGAGAAGTGTAGAGTGGAAAAATACTAGGTAAGTGCTATCCATAAGGACGTACCGCTCCAGTAGGTTTAGATCGTAGATAATAAATTGGTGGCCAGATAGCGGATGGATCACCTATTGCACAAGTGATGGTTTCAGCCAGAGCATAGATAACTAATAGGATCCGGGTCTGAGCTTGGTATACTTAATATATGTAAAATACGAAAATGTAGTAATATATGTAATGAAAGTATTAATAATAAATAAAGTCATGGGCAAGATCTCACCTGAACACCAAAAAAAAAAAAAAATATCATTATGGATGTTAATCTTTTTATCTAAAAAACAATGTGAAAAACTATGCTTATCTAAATTTGTAAACTATTTATATTATATTCGCAAATAACATTTTATATCTCTCTTAATAGAGTATTTTTCTAAATTAATATAATGATAAATATATAAAATAGTAATATTATAGTAAATATAAATGCTGCTAAAAAAATAAGACTTTGAGTTTATTATTTATTATTTATTGAATTTAGCTCTACTGATACTGTAAATAAGCTACTATTTTTGGCTAAAAATTTATATAAAAATTTTACAGGTAGCTTATTTTCAAAATATTGAGTTTTTTAGAAAAATTAAAATATTTTTATGGATATTTGTTAAAATTATATAAAACTTTTAAAATATATACAATTTGATAAGTTGAACAAATTCTTTTTTTTTATAATTCAGCAGTCCTGCCACTTTTAATTTGAGATTAAACTAAATTAAGAAATTTATATTTCCTAATAATTGCTATACTAATCTAATCAGAAAGTGATTTACCCATGCTTTCACCAGATATGACTTGCCTTAGTAGACTTCAAGCCTTTCTCTGAGCCTCTAACTCACTAGAGATTATTCTTTGGTCATAGGTTGGTGCTATATACTGTATCAAAGTTAGCTTTCTTTTTTACAAAATGAAGTATAAACACAAATATAAAGGGCATAACAAAAATGGTGAAATACTATAACATCGAGTTCTGGTCTACCTAAACTAATAAAACTAAATAAAACAAATAATAAAAATAAAAGAAACAAAAGAAAAGAAAACAAAGATAACATTATTAAACTTGTACTGGATTGTAAAAATTATATAGTATTACAAATAAACTAGACTAAACTCTATACTAGTTATTTATATCTATATCCAGGATGTAAAAATATTAAAAAATCATCTGATCTTGAAATAGAGCTCCAAGTATTAATACTTCAGTATATTATCTCAGTTTGTCAGAAAGCCTTCTACAATATTTCAACTTCAATATTTCTGAGCAAAGTTAATGAGCTGTTGTCCGTCAACTCACATTGATAAATTAGGCACTCTCAGTATAACTATTGCAACCTCTTAAGGAAAAAGTATCTTACACTATAACACAAAGCATATATATATATGTATATATAGATTTTCTTTTTTAGCAGTAATTGTTGTTGATCTTTTAATAGCAGTATACTGTTTTTTTCACTTTTTAGAGAAATTTCATAAAGGCCAAGAGAGTGGAGTATAGAAGAGAGTTTCAGTTTGCAGATATCTTTAAACTTCAATAAAGAATGTATTAAAAACTCGCTTGTTGTTCTCTTTAAACCAACTATCTTTAATTTCGTCAGCAAAAGCAGAGCTTCTATTAAAATTTTCTGTACAAAGGCACCACCTTCTTGCTAGTTATCTTGTACAGAAATGTTTTTAACTTGTATACTAAATATACAGAGAAGTCTGGAAGAATAGAGAAAGCCTTGACCTCTGTAAAACTGTTATTTATAGTTGTTTCTTCTACTTTCTCTAACAAGTTTCTATTTTTCATTAGCTATAAGTTTAGTACAAGTGATTGTCAGAGAGAATAATTATTATTATTATTAAGCTGAACAAATTCTATTAAAAGACAAAGCCAGTTTACTTAGTAAACTTTTAAGTTTTATATATAAAAACTATTTGCAAATTTTTATGTTTTTTGAAAAAATACTAGAGGTAGTTTATTTTTAGTAGTAGCTTATTTTCGGCAATATATGGGATGCGGACAATAGAAACAGCCCATTTTTACATTTTTTTTAAAATTGAGTTTTTATTAGATTCATATAAATTTTGACATGATTAACATTTTTCAATTATAAATGAAAGTCGATTTGCATAATAAAAAATCAAGATAATGTAAAAGAAAAATTACACAAGGCTTCGTAGAGCCAACACATCACAAGATTATCTGATAGTCACCTGCTACCTTTAGCCAATCAAAATCGTGAAATTTGATCAATCCCGGATCAGTCTGAAAATCAAAACAAATGATTAAACTCAATTATCTCAAAATAAGTTAAATGTAAAAATAGGCTGTTTCTATTGTCTGCACTCCATATAGTAATATATATAATCTGCAAATAATAAATGAAGGCTTGAGGTTTTATTTTCCTTAGCAGCATTTATATATAGTCAACCCTCTTTATAATCACACGTATAGTTTTAAGAACTTGATGATTATAAATAGTTTGTATTTATATAGAGGTTAAATTTTATAAATATTATATAAGTTAGTTTTAAAAATTTATATAATTATAAGCAAAATGCCTATAGAGAAGGTAATTACAGAGTCTGACTATAATGTATAATAATATATACTATTTTTTCACAAATAAATATATAATTCTAAATATTGTTATAGAGTAACTTTATAATGTTATAGGGTCTCAGAACTGAAAAAACCTGGAACCGACCTAAAAGACCCAAAATATAATGCATTTATTTGATTTCGGTTTGAGTTCAACTAAAAACTCAGAACCGAATTTTTCAAAAATAACAGACTCAGATTCGAATCAAAGGTCAGTTCTGGGTCAGTTCTGGGTCTTCAGTTCGGTTCTGCAGAATACTACACTTGTCATATAGTTGTACTGTAAGCCAGTGTATGCCACCTGCTATATAGTTATATGCCAGTATATGCTACTTGTCACATGATTATAGATTAGTATATATTAATACAATATACATAGTTGTATATCAGTATATATCAGTTTACTCTACATAGTTGTATGCTACTGTATACTAACCTAACAGTTATTTAAAGGAAGGCTTTTCCTTCTTACCCTAATAGACAATAGCCAACAGATATTTCTAAACATCTCTAGAGTAGATAATGAATAAAAACTATTAAATACTCTTTGAAATATAGTTCTTTAAATATTTTTATAATATTCTCTTCGTTCTAATAACCTTGTAATGTCTTTATTGTCTCTAAAACAAATAAATAAATCCTTCTGCTTAAACCTTCTCCCTTGCTCTTCTTAAACCCTTCTTTTAAAAGTACTACTATAACAATATATATATCAACTATAAAAAAATAAATATTTACAAATACAGTGGCCTACCATATTATTGTGAACACTTTTAAAAATTTATTCAGAGTTAAATATATAAGATATTAATCTAAAAATTAAATTATAAATTCTTTAAATCTATACCTTTTAAATAAAAAAAAGTTTAAAAAATTTTATGCTACAGTTTTTAAAATAATTAAATTTAAATAAAATTTTAGATTTTTAAGATTTGACTAGTTTACAAATTAATTAAAAATATAACTGCATAGTAAAAATTAATTTTTTATTAAGTTAATTGAACTTCAAAAATAAGCAAAAATTATTCAGCATAACAAATTACATATAATCCTAAAATTTTTTAAAATTTTATAAAAATTTAAGATAGCTATTATTTCTAAATATAAAAATGCAATTTTTAATACAAAATTAAATTAATTATCAAATATAGTAATTTTATTACTATTTATAGTAATTAACTAAATTTTTTTTGAAAAATTATAAAATTTTAAAGATATGTACAATTTGTTATACTAAATAAATTTATTTAAAAAAAATTGCTAGTTTATTAATAAAAAATTTAAATTTATCTATTACTATATTTAGTAATTCTATTTATTATGAAAACTATATTAAAATTTGAAAACTAGTCAAATGCAAAAATTTAAAAATTTACTTAAACTTAATTATTTTAAAAACTATAGTATAAAAGTTTTTAAACTTTTTTTTATTTAAAAGATATAGATTTAAAGAATATATACAGTAATTTAATTTTTAGCTTGGTACCTTATATATTTAGCTCTGTATAAATTTTTGAAAAGTGTCTACAATAATATGGTAGGCCACTGTAGTAAGATTATTTTTTACTTTAAAATTTTATTATAGCATTATATAAAATATTATAATAACTATACAATGCTAATGAAATGCAGAATAATACTGCAAATTATGCTAAAAATATATTAAAACTTACTGCTTTCCTTAAAACAATAAGTAAAGAGATATTTGTAATATCAAAATAAAATTAAATTTTTATATTTTTCTTAATATAAAAATTTTGAGATTTATAGGCCTAATTAGAATTTAAATTTTAAATAATTTATAAAAGCTGATTTTTATAACTAAGAACTTTGAAAATGCAAGCTTTCTATTTATACCTTTACTATTGTCCTTTATTGTTTTTCTAAAAAGACAGATACTTGGTCATAGTTTTTTTTCAATAGCAGTATACAAAAATGCTGCCAAACTGAAGCATTAATGTAGTTTAATAAATTCTGGTATATGATTAATTAGGATATATATGTATAGTATAATATCTTTAAAGTGATAAAGCCCTTTTTTAAAAGATGTGGTATTTGGTTCACCTTGGTAGGTATAAGAAATAAGTTAAACTATTTTTTTGCTTAAATAGAGAAAAAGTTGAATCAGTTTTTCTATCATTTATAAACTTGTAAAGTTAATAAAAGTCTTTCTACAAGTGATTAATTAATATAGCTCTTTCTTTACTAAAAATGACTCCAAAATTAAAATTACGCAAACCTTTTTTTTATTACCTTTCATAAAAGATATATAAGACCAACTTTGCATACTATAGTCTAACCAAAATTGAAATCTGACTGAGATTCTTTTCATTTTTATGTTTATAATTGCTCTAGCATGAGTATTGTATCTATTTTCTGACTTTAACTCTTGGATTACTAATTTTCAAAGCCTATTTCAAATTCTTAATATTATATAAAGTTCATCAGATATATAATAATTTAATAGTATCATAGAAAGAAGAGGAGGTTTAATATATCCAAGTGGTGATAAATTTAAAGTTAGAGTGGAGTTATTAAAAAATTCTTCTTTAAGTTGATCTATGTTTTTTTAATTCTATACACCTTGTTTTTATTGCCAATATTTTTTTCATATATAGGCACTAAGAACAAAAAATATTAGCATTAGATGTATTAAACTCTAATATAGTAGCTATGAACTTCTAGTCACTACTGTTACAGGGTCGTAGCCTTCTTAGTAAAATACAACCAAATAACAAGGTTATCCAGTACAGTAATTGATTTTTGCAAATATACACAGGGTGGATGTATAGTTGTTTACTTAACTACACAGCAGAAGGCAAATAGTTCAAGATAGTAACAGTATATAGAATAACTTTATTTCATATAAGAACACAGGATAAACCTTGCCTGTAGAAATTACCCTAGAAGGGGAATATCATATTTACAAGAAGGGTATAAAGAGAACAGAGTCTAAGTGAAGTATAGAAACTTATAGAATTGGCAAGAAGGAGAAAAGACACTCTTTATATATCTTTTTTGTCTAAAGAAAAGGTATACAGTGTATAAGAGGATATTGGGAATGAGTAACATTAGTGGAGGAAGTTGAAGAATTGTGTTAAAGGAAGTTGGGAGATTGTACTGAGAAAAGTTGGGAGAATATAAACATTGCTTAATTTGTTTATATTTTATTTATTGTTTGTGAGGTGAAACTTGGTAAAGGGGAACTTGGAAGATTTCGTGTAGCAGAACTTGAGAGAACTTGTATTACTTTTTTGTGTTATTTCTTTGTATAATCCAAAAAACTCTCTTGTATAATATTGTATCACCTGAGGTCATGTGAGGTCATATGACTGTATCACACTTCCAATAGCTAATTAAAATGTTTCTATATTAATGCTATATAATATTCTATCTAAATATATATAAAACTAATATACAGTATAATAATATAATAAATATATTCAATATTTTAACTATATAAAAATACAAATATTTTGAATAATAATAAGTAAAAATAACTAAATAATGTTTAATAAAATCTATACTAAAAAGGAAATACGCTAACATACATTGCAACTCTTCCTGATAATTCTTTAGTCAATAATAACAAAAACCGAACTACAGCAAAACATATAGAAAAGCGATGAAGTAGATACTAAAACTTAGTTCTATAAGTAGAAGCAGCTTGTTGCCAACAAAGTCTAAGCATCTAGATATAAAATACTGAGAAGCAGGTGTCAAAAGAATATGGATGGTTTTTTTTGGAGTTAAATTTTCTTTCTGCTGAACTCCCAAAGTATTTGGCATCCAAACCAGAAGGTTTATTCTGAGAACAAGTCTGTAGAAGTAGCCAACATGCATTCCTAAGTAGTAGAAATGAAGAAGCTAAACTATACAACTGTAAAACTTACAAGAAGAACCTCACATACTCTCATTGGGCTACCACTTTTTTTCGAGAAAATTTTTGTAAAAAGTGGGTGTTTTAGCTTATCTCCTCCAAATGATCGACATCACATGTACCAAACAAGTTGGCATTGTTTATCTCTCAAATCGGAACGTGACAACAAATACGTGTATACATGTGCCTCGAATTCAATAGATATCTGTACAAACAATGCTCCAAGACTCTGTTCTGACCTTTCTACTTTAAGCTAGTTGATGAAGTTTTTTTTATCAGGTTTTTACTTTTATATATTAGTTTAGAGAAAAATAGAAGTAGAGACTAATTTGTCTAGTCAGTATATAATTTTTTTAAGCTACCCACAGGCTTAT
>CAJVPZ010000165.1:0-23528 GCA_910592135.1 Racocetra fulgida | reverse complement strand
TTTTTCTATATGACCTTGGTCATATAATCATATGACTTTTGGTCATAGTCATCCGGTCATATTAAATACTAATGAAATAAATTTTTACTATGATTCTTACTATATTAAAAAAAGATCATAAGTCATATCAATCTCCGTTATGACCAAATGACCCAACACTGGTCATGGCCGACCGGATAGAAACAAAAATTCAGCAGATCGGCCCGAATTATGGGTCGGATTGCATCGGTATTGATTAATTTTGCCAAAATTTTACTAATGAAACCATAGCCCACTCACTAAGTAAAGCTGCCCAGATAATAATTTTGGTGTAATACAGTTAGTTGTTGTTATTTCTTAATGCTGGCCTAAATCCGACGAAATCCGATCTATAATTCAGGCCGATCTGCTGAATTTTTGTTTCTATCTTGACCGGTCATGACCCGACCGAACCCATCCCTAATTAAGATCCAAACTTGATTTTGATTTTCAATTAGAAGAATGTGATCATTATGTAATGAAATCATTCGATTATTGCATCCAGTCAGAATCAAGATTTTGTGAACGAACTTTGTACTACGTTCCTGGTAAACAGTTATTTTAAATGCAGATAACAAAAAACTCATACCTGAAATCGTTTGCACTCTAAAAAAAAATAAATTTCTGCCCTTCTTTGGGCATGGCCCTGATCTAATGTAAGATCTTGTCAATTTAAAAGCCTAGATCATCTTAGATTAATTTTCACATGTTTAAACCGGTTTTAATTGGGTTTAACGTACAGTATGAAAAAATAAAAACTGATCCAAACTCTAGATCATCTGATCAGGGCTGTGTACAGAACTTATAATCGGAACAACCAATCATAAGATTTTGTGGACGAACGCAAAAAATGAATTAAACCATACACTACGTTCCTGGTACGGGTTTTATGTAACAACACGTGCTTTTTTAGTTATAGTTATTGTATGGATATCTGGGTGTAACTAGGTTAATATTCAAGCCACGTGGTTTGGATATAAACCTGTGCGTAATTACGTAGTTGCACCCAGATATCCATACACGTTAAAAAAAAAAATAACTAAATCACTTTTATTGCTCTTTGCAAAATTGTATGCCCCTATGATCATTAATTTTTTCTGTGAATGCGATTGCGTTTATAAAGCTGATAATTTTATCATAAATTTGAGTTAATACAAACTCAGAGTGACTAATTAAATCATGATCTGCCCAAGAAATTTTAAAGAAACAAAACAAACTAATGTTGACACCTAATACTATGATAACATTTTAAAAATGTAAAGAGAAAGCTCTTTGCAAATCGTGCGACTCCTATTATTATTAAATTTACTTGCGGTTGCGGCAATTTTTTTGAATGAAGTCAGACATTATTATATTAAATAGAATCGACATGTTTAGATTTTGCTTTTTTTAAAAAAAATTCATATCGCTTCTAAAATTCTTACTAGACAGAATCACGCATTCTTAGATTTTACTTTAAAATACTTGTTAGACGAAGTTGCGCGTTAATTTTACTTTAAATTCTTGTTAGACTGAGTTATATATTATTAAATCTTTCCTTTCCTTATAATTCTTAATACGTATACCGAATCATTCATTATTAAACCGTTGTTTTTTTTTAAAAAAATTCCGATTAGATAGGTTGGATATTATTAAATCTTCTCTTCTATATATTCCTATTAGACGGTATCATATGCTATTTTATTTTTACTTTTTATTGAACGGAGTCTTGACATTATTTGAGTTTGCTTTTTTAAAAAAATTTGAGATAAGATTATATGGACTAGGTGCTAAGAAAAGGGACCAAATTGGTTTTCCGAAAAGTTTTTTTGCACTTAACTAGCTCAGGATTATTTTTTATTAAAGAACGAATATTATTATCTTAATAAAATTTGCAGTACAACCTTTTAAATTTTGTATTTTCTTATAATTTATTATGGAATTTAATAATAAATGTCATTGGAATCGGATGATGCTAAGAATTTGGGATCTCAAGTTAAAAATATAAACTCTATTAAAATCCACATATGCCTTTTTATTATAATCACTAACCCTAAATTCTAACCTAACTTTAAAAAAAAAGCTAAAAAAAAATAGCTCAAAAATTTTTAAATTTTATATTAAAATAATTCAAATTCTCAGCATCATCCGATTCCAAGCTTCATCTCCGACAATAAAAAATTTTCCGAACCCTTTTTTTTTTTTAATTGGGCCCTTTTTCATATATGTAATTAGGCTTTTGCTTGATTAGGCTTTTGCTTGATTAGATTTAGTTCTTTGCTTTTAAAAAATTTTTATTGAATGAAGTCTTTCATAGATGTGAAAGGTGTCGCACAGGTTGTTACGTCAAACTCGTGCAATAATATAGGATTGTAAAATAACTAAATTTGCAAGTGTCAACTCGATTAAGCCATTTGAAACTAGTTATCCCGCGTAAATTTAGTTATTTTCTACAACCCACATAATAACCATAACTAATTGTAATTAAAAGTATAAAATTAAAGATAAAAAGTTTTTTCTTTGGCGTTAGCATTAAAAATTAATTAATCAGTAAAACCCGGATTTTACTCTGGCCATGGACTGACACGGTCAACTACACGGACGACCGTTTCGGAACACTACTAATATATCGTGTCTATTTGTTTTGGCGAAATATTTGACTACTTGTTCCTCGACTGGGGGTTTAAAAATCGAATCGGATCTTAGATTTTTTTTTATTTTGCTAGTATTAAAGGTTCTGATGATGAATTTTAACTTCTTGATTTTCATTATCAATATAATGGGGTAATATCATGTATGTTATTTTCTCCATCATTGCTATTATTTTCATTATTAGGTCATGCGAAGATCATTTTGCACGGGACGATGAAAAATCATGGGCCGGCCTAAGCCAACTGAGCTGTATCTTGAATTGTAATCAAACTATAGTTTAAAGTCGCAACTTGAGCTGTGGCTTGAACTATAGATTTGAGTCATAACTTAGCTATGACTCTTAAATCTTACATACATACGATTAACATCATGTTTCCACCAATTAAAGCTACAGCTTGAGCCATGGCAACAGAGCAACGTTTGAACTATGGCTCAGGCTATGGTTCATACTACGACCCAAACCATAGCTCCATTAGTCATAGCTCAAGCCATCCAAGCCGATAACAACTCAAATCATACGAAATCTTGATGAATTGAAAAGTGATTGTTTAATAGGCTTTTTTAATTAAAATTTTATTTTCACTCGGGTTAATTTACCTTACAGTATAAATTTTGTAACAAGTTTTCTCAAGACTTTTAGTTGTAGTAATAAAAATAAATATATTATATCATGTTATATTAAGGTTAACTTGGTCAGTAAAATTTTTTTATTATTACTTAGTCATTTGTTTGTATTTATATGTTCTGCATTTATATCTGGACTTGTGATTAGTTCTGGCTAATGCAAAAGAAAATATCTAGCTAGAAATTAAAATTTAATGATTACTATAGGTTGAAGATAGTAAGTTATCAATTTTAAAGATGTGTAAATAGAGTATGAAAGTATTAATTACCCAAATATAGCCAATATTACTTTAGAATCTAGTATTATACCAGGTGCTTTGTAGATTGTTTGTATGATTTGCTAAATTATATATGTTGGTATTATGTAGATAGTTAAGAAGTTAAAATTTGACTGCAGATAATATAATAGTATTAATATTAGCATTAAAATACTCAAGATAATGGGTTGTAAATTATTAGATAATGTCTGTTGTATTCAGATAATAGTTGTATCTTATATAAGTTTTTGTGTAGCAGTATTAGTTGATAATAAATATATAGAGATAATTCTGAGTTTGTAGTCATGTTTAAAGAATAAATCAATAGCAATTGCTTCATTTGGATAAATAAGTATTTTGTGTATATAGAGTTAGATATAGTTGCAAAGCATTATATATATTACTTTTTTAGCTATTGGAGAGTTGGACTAATAGTATCTATATTGTTAGATATTAAAAAATTTTGTAGATATACTTTAACAATTTTAATTTCTATTAGACTGATGTTGTGTAGATTATAGTTTAAGCAATAATCTTCTCATAGTAGTCTTTTTTTTTATATATTATATACTTGTATATTATATATCACAATATTTAGTTTGAATATAAGATCTTGTAAGCTACTAGATAGTATGTGTTAAGTTTGTTAATAATTTGTGAAAAGAGTATTATTTAGAGTTGTTTGTACTTGTTATAGTGATAGTTGAGTAGCAGTATATGGTTTTGTTGTAAAAGGTTCAGGTGTTGATAGTGGAGTTAATAAAAAAGTAGTCTGGCAAAGTTTTAGATATTGTATATTCAGGTTAAGATTGAGTTAAGTATAGCTATCAGATTTAAGAACAATATTAAAATAGTACTTAGAGCTTCTCTAGGTGATATAAAATAATCAGATAATAGTTTGAGTTTAAAAGATAAGTAAATATGTGCTTTAGAATAGTTCTTCTTGGTAGAATAGTAAGAGTATAGATATATAAATTTTCTAAATTATATTCAAAGAGGTTAAGATAATTAAAGAATGATATAATAGTCTGTAGTTCAAATAAAGTTAGCAGATAATAGTATTTAAGAATTTTATTATAGCATATATGTGGTGAGTCAGTAGTAGATAGATTCAATATTACAATAACCTAAACAAAGGTCTGTCCTGTAAGAAATAGAAGTATAGGTTGTAGATGTGTTCATCATAAATTATGTAAAGAAAGAATTAAAATTTTAGGGAATAAATATCAAAGATTAAATTGATAAGGATGAAAAGAAAATATTTAAAGCTTTCAACAGATATTTCATAATAGCCACTGTATAGATATCTGCATTCATAAGAGAGATAGATATATACTTCACTATAGTCTTTTTTTGATTATTATATAGAAGGCATCATTGTATATATTATTAAATATATAGTAGAATAATTTTAAATGTTTAATAAAAAAGTCAATAGTTTGTGGATAAGTAAGTATAGGAAGATTAAGAGATAATAAAATCTTATTATAGTATATATCAAGATTGTATATAATTATATGGAGTAGATTGTCATTAAAGGTATTAAAATTGTTAGTATTGAAAGTTGGCTTGTTATAAAAACCTAATGATATTAATAATAGTATACCAAAATTGTATTTGTCTTTATTAATTTGATTACTATATACTTAGCTCATATAGTTTCCAAATGATCTGTAGCCTGCTCTATATATTGAGTCTGACTATTATAATCCCAGGCCTCTAGATAAGTAGATTTTTACACTATTATATATTTTTGTAAGAAAAATATATATTTTTTTATAGAAGAATTAAATTAAATTTTAATAAAGATAGAGATATAGTCTTATTATTAATATTTAAAAATATACAAAAATCTGTTTATTTTTTTATATTAAATTTTATTTGATAGTGAATAAGAATTACTATTATTGCTATTACTATTATTATTTATTATAATAATTACTTTTTATAATAAAGCTACAACTTGCTCTTATTGAGTTATAAAAAATATTATTTAAAATAGTATAAATACTATTTACATTTTTTTTTAATATTAAAGTAATCACTTTGGGGTTTAGCACATTTATTAACTTTGGTTACAAATATCAAAGCAGCCACAGAGCTACACCTGACTTTGTTACATTAATAAGGGTATATTCTAGCCATATCTGCACCTTTTGAGTATCTAATTTAAGTAGTCTGCCTATTACTAGGTTCTAAATTAGATGCTGTATCTATAACCCACTATTATTTGAATTACCTAATTAAACCTTCTAATTAATTTAGCATTATTAGATATTTTTCCCAAAGAGAAACTACTGCTAAGGCCCCTTAGGACTATTTTATCTTTGTAGTAAACCTACTAGAGCTATTTATATTTCACACATATATCATCTAGATTTTCAGTAACTTATGCCTCAACTGCAACCAAGTATTTGCTGCATTTTACCTCTGCTATTATTACTTACTCTTTGCTTTTGCAAAGTTTACTCAAACCTCAGCATCCACTTTACGAACTATCAACAGTGGTCCAGAAGGAACCAGTGAGCATCTCTGATATTCTGAATGAATCTTTTTTCCTCTAATTATCTGGCAGCCTGGTTGGTACAGTGCTTGCCAAATATGTCTCTGATGTCTGATTTTTCAGAAGATAGTCCTTTATATAGTACCATCAAAGATCTGTACTACCTCTCTACTTGAAACTTCCCAAATAGGCTTCTGTATTTTCAATTTCTTATATTAATTTGGCTGCTTCACTGGGAATCATGTAATTTATGCATTATACTATATTCTACAACCTCTCAATATGAGTTGGTAAGACCAAGGTTACAGGTGCTGACCCGATTAATATGTCATACAGTTTGCTGTAACACATTTTGCAAATTCAAATTTTGTCACCAGTAAGATTTAAATTCTTGTCCTGCCACTTGGAGGTGTGACAACTTACCAACTACACTAAGTTGCTACACACTTTAATACTATTAAAGTTTCAAATATACTATTATAATATATATTATTTTTTATATAAAAGCTACTTTATAAGATTGAATTTTTTTAATAGCTTTTAGTATTAAATTTAATATAAATAATCTAACAGTTAACAAAAGATCTAATTAAAATTTTTATATAAATATTTATATTTAAAAAAACTAGTATTTAAGCTTAATTATTATTATTATTATTATTATTTTTAACTAGCCTCTTTGATATAAGGTTTTTATTCAAGTATACCAAGTATAGAGGCTCACAATGGAATCCACTATTACATTAGAGTGTACAACTAGCCATACATACAACTTTTGATTGCCTATTTAAATAGTTTGCATATCAGTATTATATTATAATAACTACACTATTTGCTATATCTATAACGCAACTAGGGATTATCTATTTAAACTCTCTATAATGCAACTTTCTTGTGTTATTAGGACATCTCCACTACATATGTCAGTTGAGAAGTCTGGATACTTACTATAGCCTTATAACTAATTTATTTTTGAGGCATCATTGCTAAAGCTTTTTATATTCACAATCCAGCTAATCTAAACTTCAGTAACTTATACTGAGTCTAAAAACAAGTATTTGTGAGCTGAAGCTACTACTGTTACCTACTTTTGCCCTTTTAGAGTTCATCCAAACTCCAGTAGCCACTATATAGACTATTACCAGTATCTAATTTCTATCAATAATTTAAACTTCTAATCCAAATAGCCCAGAAGGGCTGTAACCATAGTTGAGTCCTTTTCTCCAGTTACTTGTCCAGAGCCTGTTGATATAGTGTTTTGCTAAACACTTAGTTCTCATCTAGATCACTGAAATTAGTGTCCAAATTCTTTAAATAATCCTTTATATAGTACTGTCAAAGATCTGTATTACTTCTTTACTCGGGACTTGTTAAGCGAGCTTCTGTGTGTCTTAATTTCTGAATTGACTTGGCTGCTTCACTTGAGTTTCATGTAACTTATATATTACACTAATGTTCTATAGATTCTTAGTACAAGCTGACACAACCAAGATTACAGATGCTAACTCAGCAGATTATACATAGTCTGCTATATCACATTCTGTAAAATTTGAATTTCATTGTCAGTGGAATTCGAACTCTTGTTCTGCCACTTGGGAATGTAACAACTTGCCAACTTTACTAAGTTGCTACACCCTATATTTAACCTTAATTATATAATTAATTAATATCAATATATCTAATATAAAGGTGGTTACTTTTGCTAGTTTTTGAAAATAACTAATTTTTGACAAAATGAATAAAGTTTGTAATTAAGCATAATGATATAATATTGTCAGTTACAGGCTTTGCTTTGCAGCACTAAAATATCCTGGTATTTTGCATCATATATATATGTTTATACAAATATTCTATACAATATATCTATTATTAATTAAAATATTTATAGATAATTTTATATTATTTCTTAATTAGATTGTATTTGTTTCTGTTCATTTTATTTATAAAATCAAGATTTTTATTGACAAAAATGAAACCTCAGATATACTGATAGTAAAAAAACAATTAAGCCTAATTCAGCTATATGTCTTCTTTTTTTTTTTTTTTTTTTTGGTGTTAAGGTGAGGCCTTGCTCGTATCTTTATTAGTAATTTTTGAAAATAGTAACTACATAAAGACTATATAGAAATACTACTACTTGTACAAATACAAATAAAAATTAAAATTACATACAAAACCCACTAGAGTGGTCAAAGACTCACCTAGGTTTTTAAAGTAAGGATAAAATATAAAGAATACTATATTTAATCCAGTATGTATACCAGATGCCAATTTTGTGTATAGCTTGACCCACAGGGGGACTGGTGCCTGAGTGGGAGTGGAGTTGGTCTGCTATGCCACATAGGCAAGAAAAAGTATAGTTTGTGTGAGGGTGGTTATTTCTGTAAGTAGTTGATAGTGATTCTTTAGATTTAGAGTATGGATATGTGATTTGTAATTGCTTTCTTCAGTAAGAGAAATTAGCACAATAAGGCTTTCAAAGTTGTTCATATACTTGTTTGTTGATTTTAAGAAATAATTCAATAATAGTGTGGGAAGCTTGTTTATAAGATTTGCCAAAGTCTTGAACTGTTTGAACTATAAATTGAGGAATTAATTCTTTAAGTGTAAGTTCTAAGTAGTGTGAAGAAGGCTGTATTTCAATTGAGTTAAATGCTTCATAGTGTTGTATTTGATAGATAAGTTCTGCTTTTTGATCTGATGTTAAATCCAGTTTGATTGAATTAATATAACTTTCAATACATGTATTAATGATATGCAGAAGTAAAGAAGGATTAGAACATGTAAACCAATGTAAAGAGGAGTCTAATGCTCCACAGTAGAAACAGTTAGAGTTTTGAAAAGTAGTAGAATAAAGAGTGTAATAAAGAAAATGTGTAGATAATTCTTTCAATAATGTTTTAATTTTAAAAGATTTAAGTCAGTTGAGTTTGAAGTTTGTAATGTTATAGGTAGGTTTGTGGTTATGGTTGAACTATAACCAGGTTGACCACTAGTCAATCTTGTTGTTAGTTTGAGACCATTTTTCATTACATTGTTGAGATGACTACATTGCCAAGATGTGAGCTTTGCAAATAGTTTTAATAAAGGATCAAGTAGGTTGTTCGACAAAAAATTTTTCATCTTCGCACTGTAAAATATGATATAGATTATAGATATTAGTATAGTTGAAGTTGAGATATGAGATAATTATATGTTGTTTAGCTAATGCATTTGCTAAGTTGTTAAAAGAATTATCTGTGTGAGCCTAAACTTTATAGAAAATAAAGTGCAGTTTATAAGATTTAATAATATTAAGGAATGTATACCATAATGACTAGGCATTAAATTTAAAAAGCTTGTTTAGATTAAAAATAGAAGATATAAGTTTGTCATATTTGGAGATAATAGATTGGGAGTCTGTATAGAGATTAATTGTTGAGTTGCGAGGAGTAGTTGAAATTGCTGATAAGATAGCTAAGAGTTCTGCTTTATAAGAAGATAGCCAAAACTTGAATTGAGCATTAAATTGGGAAATAATTTGGTTATTATCATCTACTTGAACCCAGCCTATACCCATTGTACAGTGATCAGTACCAATGTTGATGACAGATCCATCAGTATAGAAATTGAATGATTTAAAGTTTGAATTGCTAATGGCTATGTTTCAAGTTTGTTTGTTAACTTGTTTGAATAGAAGATTGAAGTAGCGATTGAATCTACTATGTGAATAGAAGGTAGAGTTGGTATAGTGAGATCTGGTGGTAAATATTTGATAGCTGTAGAAAAAATAAGATCTATATAATTGGCATTGAATTTAAGTTGGTTACGTATAGTTCTTCCAAAAAATTGAGCAGATGTAATAATAGATATTTTTAAAGTACAAGCTGAATCTATTCTGTTAGAGTTAAGGTGGCATTCTGGGCAGAGTTTACAATTAATAGGTGGAAGTGAATAACATTTAGTGATACTGAGATCAAAATCTGCTTGTCAATGTGTAATTGAAACTACTTTGGATTCTGGATATTGTTTACGAATTTTTCCAAGAATAATTTCATTATCATTGATTGTAATAATTCATGGTTTTGATTTCTTAGGGATAGAATAAGAACTAGCAGCAAAGACATTGGTTCCTATTTGCTGATATTGACTGAATAATATACGGTTGTTTTTGTTTTCAAGAACTAAGTTTTCTAATGTACTAAACCACAAAGATAGTTTCTCTTTAGATATACGTTTAAGTCTAGAAGATAAATGTATCCATTCTAACAGGTTCATATAATCTGCGGAGCAGAGTTGTTCCAAGTAGAGTAATTTGTGTTTTCTAAGCTGTTGTTTAAAGGTAATATATTTGGGATGTTGGTTAAGGATTGTTTCCAGAGCTTGTAAGTTGTACTGAATAGTATGAGGCCATGAAAAGTTAGAATTAGCTGTAATATATATTTTAAGGTGAGAGAGTAATTGTATGATTTTGCAATTAAGTGTGAGCTTGTTGGGTTCATTAATTATAGGGTTGGGATGTTGCAAAATGTTAATGCTAGACCATAAATTATTTTGAAGTTGCTGTAGTCTAATACGTGTTGTGATGCCTAGTGTATTAGGATCATTAATATGCATAAGAAAGTTTGTGATATGGTGTTGCAGTTGTATATCCCAAATATTGTTAACATTATATAAGTAGGGATTAAGCATGGTGCTATTAGAAATAGATCAGGATAAATGTGATTTGTGTTTTGCAACAGTAAGATATTTTGCAAGAATATTGTTACATATCATACGGGATAGTACTATATTGTGTAGTCTATATTCTAAGGTTGGTATAATAACAGTGTTAATAATATAGACAATTTGTTTGTCTGTGATCTTCTTTGTATTTGCGATATAGATTAGTTGATATGTTTTATGTTGTATACATTTGATTTGTTCTGATTGCTTGTTGTTTAAAGTAAACCAGCAACCAAGATATTTGAAGGGTTCATTGATAGGAATAGAATTTAGTGTAGAGTTAATAAATGGTATAGTAGTAGGTTTGAAATTTGTTGCAAAAATTGATTTTGAAGGGTTGATTTGAAGGTTAGCTATTTAGTAAAAGGACTTGGCAGTTAAGGTAATTTGTTCTATTTCTTCTTTAGAATGAGATATCTATAGTGTATTATCCATATAGGCTAATACTGATATTGAAGTTTGAAGATGGTGATTAGTTGTAGAGTGTAGGCTAGTCTGCCATTTTGTAGACAGAGTATATCTAGAAAATCTGGATGCGACTTTATAAATTAGAGGATCATAATAAATTCTCCAAAATAAAGGAGTTATTGTTTCTCCTTGATCAATACTATTTTGAACTTGGTATGTATCAGTGAGACCTAGGTTTGAGATCACTCTGTTATGTCAATTAGTAAGAAGATTGGTGAGTATATTGACTAGTTAAGAAGGCATATTTAGACGTAGAAGAGATTTGTAAAAGAGATTTGGATTAACTGAATCATAAGCATTGCTTATATCCTGAGATATGAGCCAAACTGTTTAGAATTGCAGACAGCATCTTCAATTATATTGTTGAGAATATGTATAGGAATAGAGGTACTATTGCCAGGTAAGGCAATATAATTGTAAGGGGATAGAATTTGATGTTGTGTAAATATCTTGTTAAGTCGATTAGTTAAAAGCTTTGTATATAATTTTTTAATATGTTCTAATAAACTTATAGGTCTGGTGTTGGTTAAGTTGCCATCAAAGATAGGTTTCTTAGAAATTGGAAAGATTCTACCTTCTTTTCATTGTTTGGGTATTGTATTAGATGTAATACATCTGTTAAATAGAGATGTAATAGCTTAAAGAAAGGGTAGACCTGTGTGCTTAAGCATTTCATAGCTAATACCTGATGGACCACAGGCTTTGTTATTAGGTAATTGTGCCAGTGTGGATGAAACCTCCTCAATAGAAAACTCGAGGAGAGCACTTTGATACCAATCAGTATTAATATGACCTAATGGCTCATAATCATTTGACCAAGTGGAGTTAAAGATAATTTCATCAATATTTTGAGGGCCAGTTCACTGATCAAAATGTTGCTGTATATATGTTTTGATATCTTGTGTATTAGTAATAACATTATTATCTGTTATAATGTTGTCAAATTTAACAGGATCTTTATGTTGATTAAGAATGCTGTTAATCATAGATTTGGGATTGGTATGAAGTTTATCACATCTTTTGGCGATATTATCATTGATCTGTTGTCTTATTTGTTTGATGTTTTCCATATTACGTACATGGTAGAGGGCTTTCCATGCTTCGTTGCTATTAGCAATCCAGCTAGGCAATAGATCATGGCTAGTTGGTAGTGGTGATATCTCAAGATTATGGGTTATATTGATGGTGTTAATAGTATTATTATGATTATTAGATATAGAAGTTTTGTTTCTAATAGTAGCCTTAATTTGACAAATTATATTGCCTAATTTTTTTAAATGGAAGTGTAGTTGAGATGCCTTAGAAGAATATATATACTGAAAGTTACGAACTGTAAATCGTTTATTAGGTATATGCTGTAGAGCTGCTGAGATTATGCTTGTTTGGATTTTGTGCTATGTATATTCAAGTGATTCAAAGGTATTGGTTAATAGTGGTGTATTATTGGATTTGAGGTTAGAAGAGACTTGTTTGGTATATAGTTGCCACTGTTCTGTATTCATATTTTTATAAAGAAATACTTTTCTACATGTTCTGGTGGAATTATATCGTTTGCCTGAGAAGGCAAATGGAAAGGTCCATGATGAGATTAGAATTTGGTGATCACTTTTAGTACTAGTATTAGAATCATCCACATGGTAGAAATTTAGATAGTGAAGAATTAAGTGATTGGCCCATATGTAAGCAATACAACTAGAGGATCTATTATTACTCCAAATATCGGTAAATGATTGGGTATGTACTGCCAGATAATATATATTATTGTATTGTAAAAATTGGAGTAGTTTGTATTTGATTGATGTGGATTGTATATTGTCATTGGAGGCATTAAAATCTCCTATTATGATAGGCTGTAAGTTGTTAGAAGTTGCTGCTTGTAACCATTGAATGACTGTGTTCTGAATATCAAGTCGTAGTGATAGGTTGTCACAGGATAAATAAACAGAAATAACTCTAAATCTAAAGTTATATTTAAATAGAATATCAATTGCAATTGCATATCTATCAAAGTGAGTATTTTGTAAACATGTGGTTTGAGCCAATTTCTTAGTATAATTGCAGTGTCTGCCTTAGTACTATCTGTACAAGACCAGTAATAGGCAAAGTTTCTAGATTTTTGAAGCTTAGTTCGAGCATTTTCTTGAGGAATTTTGGTTTCAGTTATGCCTATTATATTGAGATTATTAGAAAGACAGTAGTTTTCTCAAACTTGCTGTATTATATCCTCGGATATTATGAGTACAAATAGACAAGTTGAGAGGTTGGTCTTGGTTATTGTTCTTGTATTCAAGTGTGGATGAGGTAGGAGGAAGAGTAGGTATACTTGGCTTTGATCTTAATGGAATATCATCTGAGTTATATAATATAGAAAAGATATAATGATTTGGTAGTATATCAGGGTCATTGGGTAAATATATATGTGCTTCAGTTTTATCACTATTAACAGTGATAAGAAGATAACATGCAAGATGCCTGGCATTGTTTTGTGTTAAGTGTTGTCTGAACGATTTAATAGTTTGTGGTTCCTTTAAGAAGGGTAATTGGTGGTGTTTAAAATATCTATTGTAGCATATATCCAAATCATAGGAGTCTAGTGGTGTTGGTAATGCTTTGGATAAGATTTCTTCTGTAGGGGCGCTCACTGTTTTAAGCTCGGTTCTCACAGCTATGAAAGATTCTATAGACTGCCATGTACGTTTGGTCTGCCTGTCATTATTCTGGTCCTCCGCGTAAGCTATATGTCTTCTAAATGATATAAAAAATTTGTTTTATATTAAATATCAGTAGGATAATATTTAATAACTTGTAGAAGTATTAAAAAGATAAAAGAATCTTTTTGTACATATACAGTATACTAATTTACTACTGTTTTAATATATTGTTATCTTAAAAATAATTTATTACTTAATTAATTAATTAAAATATGAATATAATTTTTTTTAAAATCTATATTCAAAATATTAATATAATACAAATTTAATTAAAATATTAGATTTTATTTTTTTATTTTATTTATTATAGTATAGCTAAACTAAACAAATAAATACTAGTTATTATTAACTTTCTTGATTCTTAAATATTATCTACTTTAAAAGCTTAATTAATTAAATTTAACTATACTATAAGATTCTTAATGCTACTACTAAATATAAAGAACTTAATAATAGTTTATTTTTCTATTTAGATCTTTTAATGTTAAGTTATAGTATTTACTATCATTGATAATATTTGCAAGATTTATTAATTCAGATTATTGTATTGATTATAATTATTTAGTATATCATAAATACTTTTATTAATCTTTATATTATTGCTTTTAGAAATATTCTATTTATTTATCATTATGCTATCATTCTTTAAGAATACAAAATTCTTTTTTTTTTTGATTTTAAGGTGACCTCTTTGTCATGCTGCTCTTTATTCGAATATCAGTAGTATTTTTAACTGTCAGACATATCCTGATGGCTGTATATATTTGTTAAATACAACTAGCCATATCTGTGCCTTTTGAGCATCTATTTAAGTAGTCTGCCTATCATCAGGTTCTACACTAGATGCTGTATCTGCATCCTACTAAGGAGGTTACCTATTTAAACCCTCTGCATCTATGTACTAACCCTTTTATATTCAAGTGATGATACTTAGTACCACCTTATTGGCTTAGGGCTTTAAAGTGGTCTCTACCATTTAAGGAGTCCTTTGACCTCGAGGTAAACTTGCTAGAGCCTTCCATACCCACATTTAGGCTGATCTAGACTTCGATAACTTACATCTAATCTAAGAACAAGTACTTGTGAGCTGAAGCCGCTACTGTTACCTACTTCTGCCCTTATAGAGTTCACTCTACATCAGCCCTTACTCGTCCAATCATGAACCCTTTTACTGTTTCACCAAACTTTCAATCCAAATAGCCCAATTTGGTCTACAAGTTACATTATCTGCTTTTCTACTGGCTTAATCCAGATACCGGCCTGTGCTCTTTTTCCTCTGCTCGATTCCGGTGGTCTGATTGATATAGTGCTCGCCAAACACCCAGTCTCATCCAGATTCACAGCTTATTGGTTCTCTTTTCAGACTTTCCAGAACCATCGAAAGTAGTGCTACCTCTCTATTCAGAACTTGTTAAGTGGAACAAAGTCTAACAGATTTACACAGATCACAGGGACTTATCATGGGTTTACCTCACCTTTTATCAGTTTGTATCTCTTAGTGTAACTTCTCTATTACACGAATGCCCAAGATATTCTAAGTCTGTACTACCACCTCTGATTAAGGCTTGTGAGATAAGCCATCTGTTAGACGATTATTACTCTTTGCACCTATTTGGTCTAACAGTTGTTACAGGATCTATATCCCAACACCCAAAATAACATCAATGCATAGAAGAATTTGATTTTTCGTTATCAGTAGGAATTGAACTCTGAATGTGCCACTTGGAGGTGACAACTTAACTACTTCACTAAGTTGCCACACCCCAAGAATACAATATTTATCTATATCTTAAAACACTTTTTAATATAAACTTTTGTTCAATATCACTTATTACTATATTTTTCAAAAATAAGCACCCCTTAAAACAATTTTTATAGCCAAAATTCATGTAATCTAGTAATCAGATCTATATAATTTTAGTACTATTTGAATTGACTAATTAATGTGATTTGAATATCACCAAAATTATGCTGATCTGATCAATAAATCATGAGAATTTTAGATATAAAATTGCTTCAAGGAGGTGCTTATTTTTAGAAAAATACAGTAATATATTGATTGTTATAATATGTTTGTTCTTATTTAGTGATTCTTTTACACATGTTATTTACTTGTTTTCTTTTTTATTTGCTTAATTTCTTGACTAATGCATTCTTTTTTTATTCATTATCTTTACTTTTTTTTTAACTTAATATAAAATGCTCTCAGTTTCTGCCCTCTTTTGTTCAATTCACGCAATTGGCATCAAAAATATTATAACAAAGTAGAGACTATACAACTGCACTGCCAATTTAACTACTGGTTATAAGCATTAAATATGCAAACAAACAGTTTCTCCAAATGTAAAAATGCAAGAAATGCTCAAGATGTAACCAGCACAAGAAAGAATTTTTTTTATTTGTGTTTTATAACCCTATTTATAGATTATATATTAGATTCTAATTAGCTATTATACATAAATGTAAAGTATGATCTAACTCTTAAATATCATGATGATCATCAAAGTCTAATATAGTAATTACTAATAATAAGATAAGCTATTATAAAGTTATACAAGAGAGGTATAACGTTAATTTGTGTCATGTAGTCTTTTGGTATACGGGGTCTTTGCACTTTCTCTCCTTCGAATTCTACTCACTTGGCTTTCCACTTAGACCAGAGTAACATTCCAGGTACTTCCACCTTGACACCTCGTAACAACGACCACACAGAGTATTCTTAGGATGTACCTTTTTATTCGAAACTTATTCGAAAGCCAAACTTAAACTTTTATTAATAGAGATCATTCTATATATATTACATGATTATCTCCGGATATATATTTATTCGGGTTACACGCATTAGACCATCAATAAATTAAGCTTTTAATTAATTTTATGCAAATCCGAATCACGCCACATATCGATATGCGTGTCCTGATCCTAATCGAACCCGGCACCACAAATCCAGTGGTTACGAATTAACCTGTGACAATTTGCTACTCAATTTTTTCGTAACATTGGCTCGTCAACGAAGTGATGGAGCCAAAATTATTGCGAGATCGAAAATGACATCATGGTACATAAATTTGTAAGCGTATTATAATATCATTCTCAATCATGTAAAGCTGGTATATATGGGAAAACCTTGCAATAAGGAGATTTCATCAATGGTATCACCCGCATTATGATATTAGGCTGGCTTCGTCATCCCACACATCCCACCCAAAAAGTTAGAAATGGTACAATCTGAATTAGCAATGACCATATGATATGGAGCCTGTTTAGTATAATTACGGCTTAGTGCAGTGACTGACCGATCAATGGATAATAAAATAGGCACAGCTGTGTTGTAATGCAGGGAACTTAATTGCAGCTCACTGACTGAAAACAGTGCAATGACCCCTCAATCAATGGCTTAAGCACGTATGCCGATAGGAATTGGTAGATGTAAGGTTCTACGGTTGCAAAGCAGTGCAAGAACCTTAATGAATATATGATATAGAGTCTGCTTAGTGTAGATATATTATGCCGATAGGCATTAATAGATGTATGTACTGTACACTATATCAATATAATTAAATTCAAGTTGACGTAAGTCAACAAATTGAAAAGGGCTAAGCAGGGGTAGCCAGCGTTCTGGTTCAAGCCAGTGCGAACCAGGTTACTGGCAAGAACTGACAGGAGCAAATGTCATTCCTAATCGGGCATAATTAAATCTTAATATCGCATGATGGGGCATGTGAATTCAGATGAGTAGAACGTAATTAACTGCTTATTTAGTTGCGGCAATGACTAATGATTGCATTACTCACGGTATAGAATAAAAGGAACGGAATCGGCGTAGGGAGAGCACTACACCAGCAATTGCAAAGGTTCGATATTCACACCCGATCCCACCCACCCATTGCAAGGCTGGGAGGTCAAGTGGAATCCTGCCACTTCGGGTAACTTAAATCTTCATATTAAAGTCAGCCTGCGTTATGCAGTGTGGGAGACCACCGACTGATGCTACGCATCGCGAATTCAACTGATGACGGAGATACCTGGCGCCATCTTGGTGGCTATTTCTGGGAGTATATCCCTCTCAGTTTGTACATCAATGCACTGATGTATGCGGCATATTCTTTGTATAATCATTCAATAAAGTTCAATACCTGGCGCTATTAGCCAGATGCATTCAAATAGTAAATAAAAGTTGTACACATGCGTGCAATACTTTTCGACATGATATATCATCAATCAGAAGTGCTGAATCAGATTAATAATTAATAATCTATTTAAAAAACTACGTGCTCTTTTCCCTTGGCAGCACTCACATATAATCAGTAAATACACAAAAAATCTATTATATATATTGTACTAGAAAAATAGATAGATACATACTTTATAAAGTAGCAAAAATAGTATTTATTACCAACAAACCCAAATTACAATAAATTTTAGGTGAATTTACAGATAAATGCCAAAAATGAAAATAATTATGAATAAGGGACAAAAATGAAATAATTACAGATAGAGACCCGATATTTGAAAATTATTACAAATAAGGGCCCAAAATGATTAAAACCTATTATTTAAGCCCCGTTTCGATGATTTAAATATAATTTTAATAGTCATTAATTGTTAACGCATAAGAAATGTAATAATAATTCATATGGTATGACTTTTACTAACATGAAAATGTTCATTCAGCCTTGGATAGTTATTCTATGAATTTTTTTCTTTTTATAGGTTCAGAACGAACAAACAAAATAAGTGTTGGCTATTTGTTTTCCAAATGAAACAAGTCCATACCCTTTTAATATTTCAGCTAACAAGCGCAAAGATGACTACATTCATATAGTAAGGCTGATTTCTCATGACCCAACTTTAACTTCTATGGAAGCATTCAAAGCGCGTAGATCATACCTTGTAAAATTTACTGCGTCATTAGTTAAAGATATAGCAGTACTTTGACCTCGTGATATTATAAACCGTGTTCTTTTGAAGTGGAGGCTGAAACTTCATACATAGTAGCTTGAAGAAGTAAAGCTATTAGGCCTCACAATGTTAATTTTCGTTTTACATTGCAGGTTTTAAAAAATTCGGTCAGTTGGTTGGAATTTTTTTTAATTTTAAATAATGAGCTATAACTCTAAAACACCTATTTAATCACAAAATGAGGCAATAATGATACCATTACATTTAAATATGCTAGCAATTTTGACGGAATATTTGGACCCTTATTTGTAATAATTTTTAAATATAGGGCCTTTATCTGTTATTATTTTCATTTTGGGCCTAATTATTTTCGTTTTTGGCCCTTATCTGTAAATTCGGATCAAATATAGTATAGGTTACCCTTTTTAAAAAACTATTTAATTTATTAATTTTATATAGTTATTTTATTGTTTTTATATTATAATTAGGGAAATTTAAATGAAGCACTGGTGCATTCGATGCCCCTAAGTTATAATATTTTAATCAATATTAAAAACCTAATTTAAAGATTATATTATAATATATAGTAATCAATTTAAGATTTTTATTGAGGGATAAGCTATACTATATTTGATCTGACAAATGTTATATGTTATTCTAATTATACACGAAGGTACTGTACCTTACCTTAACCATTCTAATTTCCTTAGGTATAATTAGAATATTACTAATACTTATCCTAATTATAGTGAAGAAATTAAAATTGGAGTTTCAATCCGGATAATCCGTCATCCATTTATCCATATCCGAATTTATCCGGACAAATATTCGGATAAATTATTCGGATATCAATAGTTAACAGATATCCGGATGAATTCAGATCGGATAATTGGATAACGGATTACTATTACGGATATATGGATAAACGGTTAGTGGATTGGAACTCTAATTAGTATTAGAATGATTGTGTAAGTTTAATCTCAGGCAGTATTTTACACGGACAATAAAATTTAGGGCATTTGTCTAAATTAGTGCTGGCTAATGAAAACTTCACTTACACTTTCATGATCTTGATATAGCAATCGGAGATTAAGACCACTAAAATACTAAACTATTTTGAATAATATACGTACAAAAATATCGGTTCTAATGGATCGTCAGCACCGTTCCTGTTTGAATAGAAATAAAAATTGATTTGCATACTACTCCTGATAGAGTTCTTAAAGAAACCCCCTAGACCAATTTTTTTTTTATAAACTTCTTAGTTATCATCAGAATTCTAATGTCAACTAGTGGTGAGCAAATTAGCCTTTTTAGTGGCTTTTTTCAAATTTCGTGCACATTATTATGGAAGTTTGCCGCTAATGCGGGCCAGAATTATGAGATTCCGAAATATTCCGAAACCCATGCATGGGAACATCACTAGCTATAACCAGCATAGCGGGCTTTCATTCCGATTGGCCAATTTTTGTAGATCATCCCGTGAAATCGTAAGATTTTATTGGCTAATCGAAATTTATCGAATTCTAAACTTTAAATCGTTTAAATCGTAACAAATAAAAAAACTAATATATATAAAAATAATTATATCTGCGAAGAAATCTTTACCATGAAAACTCAATAACTTTAAACCCAAAATTACAATCTTGTCGCAGGCAAATTCTGACAAACCAAAATTTTATTAAAAAAGGATCCTAATATACTACGAATCAAAAAAAGAAAAGAAAAGAAAAAAAAAGTAACGAAACAAAAACGAAAAATACAAAAAACAAATGTTTAAACCTATTCTAGAATGCTGATACCTAATAAAAAAAAAAATTATAAATAACTTTTAACGCTTCTCTAATATCAGACTGGTCTTTAATTTGATATAATACTGTAATAATCGTCATATGGTTACAGTACACTACTTCGCTTTAACTCTAACTCTCCTCATAAAATCTATAAACCTTATGACTCTTAACTTCATATCTTTAACCTATATTATAGTCAGGTATCTTTATTAGTTGGGATTACGAAGAATAAGTTTTCACAAATAAAAGAGAGCATAAATTGCTGAGTGTAATTGATTTATTACACCTATAGGCTAAACACAAACGTTTAAACTTACCTCTCATCTAACTTCCGAATTACTTCGCGGATTACTGAATTACTTTTACGGTTTATAAAACGAGACATACACTTCAAGATTTTTTTAGTCACACCTTTCTACAATTCGTTTTCATGGTGTACAATTGGTTTAAAGTTGACAAGGGGGCTGTTTTAATATGTAAAGATTATCAGTGTAACATTCCGATCTTCTAGCCAATCGGAATGAAAGCCCGCTATGCTGCTATAACCCATATTGTCTGCAGTTGATAATCATTTAATCGACCAAAATCGACTAGTCGATATTTATAAATATAATTAAAAAAGAAACTTAATAGCACTACATTTATTTTAACTCTCAATTTTAGAAAAGTTGATCCTCATAAGTGCACGATCGATCGATCTAATGTAAATTTATGTAACATTGTATCTGTAGACCATTCATAATTACATAAAAATTTTTTCCCGATGTTAACTTAGGGCGTTCTCAAGCAGTACTCTCGATATGATTAGCTAGTGATCGAGATGTTGCTCAAATTATTATGATTAATTAAATGGTTACTGCGGTTAATTGAAGGACGATTTGTTAAAGTCCATGCAGATAGCAATCAGAACAACTCTAATAACAATTCATCTATTTGGTTTAATATAAAATTCTGTATAATGTATAAACCAAACCAATGCACATTTCCTAAAAAGTCTGATACTGATTTAACTAGTGTTACTAATGGATCATAACACGCACCTATGAAAGGTTGACTTTAATTAATTATTCGATTTTATATCGACCGGTCCTTTGAAATCTCAACATTTACCTAGGCATTAATTTTTACAAAGAATTTTATATGTTGGAAGTTAATCGTCATGAGAGTTATTTCGATTCTTTTTTTTTTTCTTGAATTCGCATGTTACTAGAGATGTTAATTGGTCCTTCTGGTATGTCTTGGTCCAAAGACTGGCAGTCTTTAAAAAGTTAGGCCGGACTGCGGTCCAGAACTGATTATGACTAGTGATGTGCATCTAGGGATGTAAAATTACTGCAATTTTGCGTAATTTTAATGTAATTTTGCGTAAATCAATTTTGTAATTTTGAACATGACATTTAGCTTCTGAGATCAAATTTTGGCATTATAGGAGTTATAATTCGGATCGTACATTCAAATCAAAAAAAATGCAATAATGCTACCGAAATTTTGTAAATCTGGAGCTTCATTTATGGCGTGTAAAAATTACATGAAATCTAATTTTCTGAAATTTACGTAAAATTACGTGTAATGTAAAATTGTAATTTATGTAGCACAACCCAATGTGCATCATGCGTATGTGAATATTTAGGAGTTTTCGGAATCTCATAATTCTGGTCCGCATTAGCAGCAAGCTACCATAATGTGGACCAGAATTCAATAATGTAGGCCAAAATTCCATACGCATGAAATTTGAAAAACGCTAATTTGCACATCACTAATTATGATCGATCAGTATGAGACTGGACAGACTGATTATTAGACTAATCAAATGCCAATAAGTTGCACTAGCATATTAATTATTACGTATTATTAACCTGTTGTTATTATTATAGACTCCATCAAATTACTAATTTATTAAATAATTAAACCTGTCTATTATTAGGACTAGTGATGGCAATGCGCACGAATTTTGTGAATCATGCATGATTTTTGTAGATATATATTGAGTGCGGGTAAGCAGGCAATTTATCGATACTAATTTGGTTAGATACTCGATTATATCAAAAAGTAAACCCATAAGATCAATTCATTACAGTAGCTAATTACAGTAGTTTATCAAAATCACATCGTTATTATTATCGGATTTTATTATTGGATTTAAAATTACCAAATTTTACTAGTTTTTCCGATATCGGTTATTTACGATTTTACAACCAGATTTTATTATTGAGGTGTGGCCTCTACGCATTTCTGAAATCTGTGCCAGGTTATCGATCATCATGTAAAATTTTTTAAAATTTTTAAAGCTCATAAATGTTAGGGTGGGCGTTCTGTATAAAGTTAAAAACTAAGTAATTGTATAGTAAAATCGCGCAAGAAAAACTTTTTGTTAGAGTACTAAAGGTGGTTTATTATGCAGATTTTTGAGAAAGAAGGATTTTTACAAAACGAACGTTTGTTTTGATCGTGCTACGTTACACATGATCCTCGAAATCTGATTTGTAGATCATGCATAACCTGGCACAGATTCCTCTACAGATCATGATGTCATGTTGGAATCGGAGATTCTATCGATTTTAAGAATTTTATCGATTTCGAAGAAATATAAACGTAACCAATTGCAACAGACAATCTAAAATCAATGTGGCCACATCTTTTTGCAAAGCGCTATAATTTTTATAATATCGGTTATTTATGATTTTACAAAAACCAGATTTTATCACAAAAATTTAATTAAAAATATTAGATTTATATATCTTATTCTTGATTAAAACCTGTTATTATAATAAAATAGATATTAAGCAAAAAAACCCCGATTTAAAATTTTTAGTTAACCTTGTATACACTGTATATTTTATAGCATAGCGAACTTTATTGTGATTGGCTGATTTTTGTAGATCATCTGGTCATACTAAAGTATTATTAAAGTAACGAT
>CAJVPZ010000164.1:0-23539 GCA_910592135.1 Racocetra fulgida | reverse complement strand
CTAGGTCGATTGAGTTGGAAAAGAAAACGTGGAAGAGTTTGTCGTTAACGGCAAATCGTATAATACTTATATATACTATTGCTGCGCCACGATCGACGTATGCTGCTGCGGCATGACAATCAATGTCACCGGCGTTTTTGGTGGTCGCCCTGGATAATTCTATGAAAATCGACTTATCTGAATGAATATTAATAAATATCGACCTAAAAAAAATCTAAAATCGTCTATATAGTTCCTGGATTTAACAATACATAATAATAATATGCAGGGTTTGTTTTCAACCATATTGTTTGAAATCTATGATCTGGAACATACAATAATGCGATCTTTTTTTGTCCTGTTTTTTTTTTTAATCTTTTTTTTCATTCTTCTTTATTTTTTTTTACCAGATCGATATAAGTATATACTGATATATACTTATTTTTTTTAGCTTTTTTATCATTTGTCTTTCCTTTTACTAATCTGTTTACCTTTTCTTTTTATTAGTGTTTTCTTGATGATGTTTCTAGTTCTTTATGTCATTCTAGTTTCTTGGTACTAGTCTAGTTTCTTGATGTTCTGGTTTTTTGATATCGCTCTAGTTATTTAGTATTTTGATTTTTTCATATTATTCTAGTTTCTTGGTATTAGTATAGTTATTTAGAAATGATAGTATCATAATATTTTTAATAAAAAAAATATAAATTAATATTTAATTTATTATATATGCTCTTATTTGTGAAAATTTTTTGCAAACTTGTATACTTTGCACCAAAAAATTTTTTCAATTATAAATTTTCTAACTATCGACTATACCTTTAACTATCGACTATAAATCAGATGCCAATTCCCCTTCAAATTTTTATAAAATATAGAAGGTCGAATTGCATATGTTTGACCTGTGCAAGCTTTATTTTGGTCATTGATTCATTAAAAATAACTTTAAAATTTGTCGATATATGAGCTGTTAATATTACTGTATTAAAGTATTAAATTTTTTAAATGCCAATCTGTTTGTTTTCTATTGACGGCAGCACATATAGATGCTATGTAGTTACTATGCATATAATTAGAATACAGTGCAGCTTTATTTATCATTATCTGACGACGCAGAGTTTCCTAAAAGATGATTACTATGCAAATAGCAATAAAGACTCGTATACATTCCAACCCCTCTAATTACTGTCACTGTAGAGATTCTATAATGCCACACTGCAGATTATGATAAACTAATCCCCTTGTGAACAAAATTACAAAACGGTATATTATTATGAGTAATTAGATTTATTTATGATATATCCTTATCGTGGAGGTTTAAATTATTTTAGCAATTGTTAATGCATAGATCTTTTTTCTATACCTAAATAAACATTGCAAAAAGTATATAAAGACTCCAGTAATCCCTTTCTTAACTCTATCATTAAATCAAAGTAAACATTGCAAAAATAATAATTCCTTTCTAAACACCATCATTAAATAATGTCGATTCTAAACAAATTTCTTATATTTTGCATTTTCCTCGTTTTAACAATTTGTTCAGTTCATGCAATTCCCAATAATGTTAAAAAAAACTTGTTGGTGAAAAGGGACAAAACTTGCCCAGATTTTTGCCAAAATTCTACGTTACCAGAACCGAATTTTTCATCTGATCACTTACGGGATTTTGCTCTAGTACGCAAATTGGATCAGTTCCATCATCCGACCATTTTGCTTCTGTTTTAATTACAAAGCCAGATAATAATTGTGTTATTCCTTTTAATAAAAGTTTTATTATTGAATTTAAATACACGAATTTTGAAGCTGGTCAATTTTCCAATAAAGACACAGAATTTCTCAAATTTCCACAAGAAATTAATACCAATGGAGACATTATCGGCCATTTTCATATTACTATACAAAAAATACCTTCAAAAAATAATGTACCTGATCCAAAAACTTTTGCCTTTTTTACCCCGTTAAATTATCCTCCAAATTCAACTTTTACTTATCAAGTTCCTATTCCTGGATTAGCTGATGAAGGAATTTACAGAGCTTGTACATATACAACTTCAAGAGCTCATGCTGGTGTTAATTTAGCAAGTGGTGATAGAGGACCAATTGATGATTGTATTCGTTTCCAAGTTTGTAAAAATTGATGCCCTTAATAATGGGTATTAGGATAATAGAATAATAATTGACGATGAAATGAGAAAAATGATGTAGTAAATACGTGTTTAATTGCTATTTGCTGAGATCGGATTTTTTGAAATGTGTATTTAGAGAACAAACAGAAAATTTATATTTATAGTGACCAAGAATATATTTGGGCGAAAGTTTAATGTTACACTTTGAGAGATTGCATTTAGAGAGGTTTCATTGAATTAACCTTTATAGAAGATAGTTTACAATTTTAATGGTATTTTAATATATTGATATTGTGCATGTAACTAGTAATTACAGTTTCTTTAATAAAAGTACTAATTTATTTGACACATTGTGATGTTTTCTTGTTTTACTGATAAATCACATCTTGGTTTTGATTTTACTCGTGATTCGTCACATTTATTTTTTTGTCTTAATTAGAGATATTATCCGGGCCACCAATATTGACTCAGGTCGATAAAATTCAAGTCAGATATTGATAACCCGGGTCAAATAAGGTACGTAGTTAATTAAATTAATTCACGTGTTAGTCTACCACTACTGGCCAATAAGAACTAAATACAGTGAACCCTCCATAAGTGCACTTTCTATAAGTGCACACCTTCTATAAGTGCATAACTTCTATAAGTGCACACCTTCCATAAGTGCACACCCTCTCTAAATGCACGCTTAAATTCAGGCCCAAATATATACATGACCTCTATAAATGCACTTTTCTTATTGTTCTCTAAGTGCACGTCATTAAAGTTCAGTCCCAAGAGTGTGCACTTACATAACAATAAACCCTAGTAAATAAGGCACTTCGATCAAGATGTATATGAGTTTGGTCTGAGTAATTAGGGGTAATAAGATCATGAATTGATTTCTCAAATAAGTACTATAGTTCTATTCAAGAATTCATTAGTAATATAGTACTCTAATTTTCTATATTACTCTTATTAACTATTTCAATAATGGATTCAAATACTACAAATCAAATACTATAATTTCTTGACTTAGAATTCTATATGTTTATAAATTTATAAATTTATTAGTTAGATGTTGTTATTATCATTATTTAGAAATTTTTTTTGTTATTAAGGTAAGTCTTGTCTTTGAACTTTATTAGTTATATTATGTTATTACATATTAAGTTTTACAATATTTATTGCATTTTTAAGTATGAAGTTTAGACAGAATTAGTGATTGAGGCCACATAAAATTTGGATTTTATTTATATGATTTCCAAATTTGTATAAATAATTTCCAAATTTTTACGTGGCCCTTAAAAAGTACAACCCGAGTTACCCGATGGGTAGACCTGCGGGTCACCCAGGTAGTCAGGCGGGTCTACCTAGATACAAAGATTACCTGTCAAACCCGGGTCAGAATAAAAATTTAGTACTATGTTATATACAAGATCCTTTTTTATATAGACACCGTAAATTAGACCCATATATGCAGTCATGTTCCCATATAATCACACATTTTTGACTTAAGAACTTTTTAAAAATGTGATTATAAAAAGGTTGTGCTTTTATAAAGGTATTTTTTTATATATTTAATATTAAATTATTTTAAATAAAAATGTGATATATAGAGAGGTTTTATATGATGAGATTATAGAGGAGGTGATTATATAGGAGCATGACTGTATTTTATAAAGTGATATAATATAACAGACCTGAACACTAATACTAAATTCATTTTTACTATAGTATACCAGATGTTTGATAAGATCCTGGACAGGATCTTTTTTTCAATCACTAAATAAATTACTATACTATTATTACTATTGTTGGGAGAGCTTATAGAACTATCGGCACAATTTAACTCCAATAGTTAACTCATATGTTCTTTGTAATAGTAATAGAACTAAATATAACCGGTTACAGTATTAACTTAAGCACGCAATTTGAAAATGTGTACCAGGTTGGTGGCGCAGACAAAATTCTTAAAATTCGTTAAGGTTAGGGTTAGGGTCAGGTTAAGAACTAGAGGGAAGTAGTTTTAATGTAAAATTGTCCAACGAAAACTTTTTGTTAGAGCACAAAGGTGGTTTCTTATGCTTATTTTTGAGTTATGAGCGATTTTTGGCAGAACGAACATATGTTTTGAATCTTCGTAATTGTGTTATGTTACACCTAATCTTGAAAGATGATTCGTAGATCAGAAGAACTATGTCACCAACCTGGTACATAGTACCCTAGCCATGGTGAAGAAAAATGTGTTGTAGATCAGATCTGATGAGTTTTTATTGGATAATCAATGCATGTTGCGGTAATACCTAGCCAACCAATCAAATTGAGTTTTTGAACATAAAAAATGTTGATCAATTTCGATTTTAAAAAATTAGATTTATAGTATAATAAAACTCTCAAAAATTCTTAAATATCAAAGTTACTAAACTCATTAAACTATTTTGTAAGGCTAGAAAATTTTCATTTTAATGTAGAAAAAAGTATCCATTATTTTAATTATATTAACCGATTTAATTAGAATATTTAATATAAATGACTACTATTTATTGCCACAAATTGAGTACATATAAATTCGTTAGTTTGTTTCTTTTACATTAGTATTTATTTTTGTTTTTATTTTTATTTCATTTTTTTTATATTATTTTAAGTTAATTCATTATAAATTAATTATACCTTATAACGATAAGTTTTCTAATGCTGTATATCGATATTTTGCTTTGATATCAGGTGTAAGTTCAATTTGAGTTATATTGAGTTATGCAAATCTTGCCAATCAAGTCTTATAAAAACTACCCATAATTAAAGAAATGTAATTGCTAAAAATTCAAATGAAACATGCATTAATATGCCTATAGTGGCGATAGCCACAAAAATAAGATGTAAATAACTAAATTTAGAAAAGTTGTAATAAATTTTGATTTAGTTTTAGAGTACATACGTAGTATTAACACAATTATATATAAAAAATAAAACATGCATGAATATACCTATTGTTTTGATCACAAAGTAAAGTGTAAATAGATAAAATTTTAAAAAGTTATAATAAATTTTAATTTGATTTTAAACTGGCGAATAGGTTGCATTATTACAATTATAAATGACAATAAATAAAATAAGAAATAAAAGAAACTTATCTGTAGTTTCAAATAAAAATAAAAACTCATAGTTTCAAAAATGGCAAATTGCAATTTCTTAGAGATATTATAGTATTTGTATTATCCCTTAAACTATAAGCTGATTCAGATAAATTTGCTTGCAAAAATTTATCCAATAATTGTACATATTTACCTCCATTAAAGTTATATATTTAAATGCTCTTTAGAATTGTCAGATATTAGAATTTTAAACTAGTAAAATTTTAATAAACAGCGCATCCAGGAGCATCTCAAGTAAAGTATAAACTTTGATTTTGTAAAGGCTATTCACAAAACTAAAGAAAAAATAAAAGCAAAACATTATTCAAAATAGTTAAAAGTAGTATTAGCTAAAAGTTATATCTAAGTAGTATGCTCAGTATTCATATTACTAAGGTTGATATAGTTATTTACGTAACTTGTTCTAGCAAAAACAATTTTGATCAGGCAAAATTTGCCTGCAAAACAGTTTAAGAAATAAATACAAAATGAAGGTACAAATATATAAAAATAAAAATAAAACTTACAATGTCTGGTATTCAATATCTTATAAGTTTGATGCAGTTTTAAAGAATAGCAAATTATATTTAATAATAATCATTAGTGATATTATAAGTTTGTATAAACATCAATAATAAAAATAAAAAACAAATAGTAAATGTTAAAAAAGCAAAGCTAATATGAAAATAGAAAAATAAATTAGATAATTTATTTTTTCAATTTTTTTAATTAAATAACAGATATATAAGGATCAAAAGATAAATAAAAAAAATCAAATTTATTAATATCTAAAAATTTCATCAAAAATTTAGTTATTTTTTAAAAATAAATCTAGTATCAAAAATGATAGAACTTGTGAATTTTATATCGCGAATTTAATATCTTAATTATTATTTATTAAATAATATTAATTATTAAGTATTTGGCAAAAAACAAAATTTATCTTTAAGATAGTATCTTAAATTTCAATTTACTTACTTTAAAAGTCTCAATTTGATACAAGATAAAATGGATATAAATAATTCATTAGAAGGTAAAAAATATCAATTCTATAATTAATAAAATAAAAGTGAAATATTCAGATATTATAATACATATAAATAAATAAAATATATATTTTTGAATTAATAGTCATTAGATAATGCTGTAATTGGATAATATTGAAATTTGAGATCTTAATTTGAAAAATTAATCCTACAAAAATTTACCTATACTCTTTTATTATAAACACTAACTCTAACTTCTAATTGAACTATGAAAAAAGGCAAACACTCCAAAAAATTTTTAATTTTACATAATAAAATAGATTAAAATTTTAGCATCATCTGATTTCAGCATCATCTCAAACAATAGTTATATATTAGCTTATTTAAATTTATATTTATTCAAATTGACCTATCATTAAAATTTATAACAAAAATATTCATATAAAGCTATAACTATTTACCAGATTTTTCCATCCAAGGTATCACTAAAAAGAAATATAATAGTTGTTACAAAATGAAAGAGACAGCAGAGTTTTGCCGCCTTTCCAGTAATAACAAGCTATATGAATGTGCTACTTGCAACCAATGCTCTATAAATTTATAAAATAAATGCCTGAAAAAAAAAATAATAATATAAACTTATCTTCTAGTAGTAACACCTCAAATAATGCTAATAATCTTGAATTGCTTTTAGAAAATAATAGTTCTAACAAAGAGTTTTTAGATATAACAATTAATAAAGGTCTCTATAATATACTAAATAATGACAATCATATACTTCAATATGATTTAAATAAAGTATATGAACATATAAGTTAGTTGTTTGAAGAATCTGAAATATCTAATGAACCTACAAATTTTGCTTTTGAAATTGAATTAGAACAAGACCTTATCATAGCTTTTCTAGATCAACAAAATTTAACTAATGTATCAGACTTGAAAGCAATTGAAAATAAATTCTGTCAACTTGCAAAAATGCTTATTGTTTTACTTGAGTCCGGTTCTGAATATTATTAAACAATATGCAAAGTATATCTCAATATTAAAAAAAAATATTTTCAGGGTTTGCTACTATATATCTTGGTTGCATAATGCAAAATAATAGAGCTTGGCAATGATCTGATAATCAGCCACTTAAGAGATAAAGTGAAGCTCATACATCTATAGAAAGATTTGACTGTATGGAAAATATTAAACTCATTATAATTCTAGAAAAACAATATACTTCTATTGAAGAAGAACATAAAATAGCACATATAAAACCAACTTATCGGCTAATTGAATTTCTAATAAAGGCTAGAAAGTGGATACAAAATAATATAACATTAAATTTACAAAATACAGAAATATATCATCGTTTATATAAAAACAATTTGATTAATCCAGAAATTTATATATTAGAACAAATATATTACTAGATAACAGTATATAACAAAAATACTTATCTAATGAATCAGAATAACCAACTTCTATTGGCCAAACTATATCTTGAAAAATTTGAGTTTATAAACAAAGAATTTAAAGTTGTTACCTATTTAGAAAATAACTTTGTATGATTTTTAGAATTTCTAATGCCACTGTTCAAACATATTGGTACTAACAATATTACTGAAATTATAACAGACTCTACATTCAAAACTAATCAAGGATGGTTTGAACTTTTTGCTATTAATGTAAATTGTAGAGGATATGATATGCCAATAGTATACATATATCTTTCTACATCTAATCCTACTGAAGAGGCTATGTATGATCTAGCTAATATTGTTAAGATATAGGTTGAAGCATTATGACTATTTTTTAATTGTCTTTGTTAGGAAGAACTACAACCAGTATTTGTCTTAACAGACAAAGATGCAGGAGAAATCACAGCAATTAGTAAAGCTTGGTCGTGAACAGCCAACATTTAGCTTTGTTACTGGCATCTTGAAAATGCTATTGACAAAAAAATAAAAAATTCAAATCAAATATATACTCAACATCCAAAGTATTAGAAGTTTAGAATATGTTTGAATTCGTAGATTCATCATGGATTCAAAATAATATAGATCCTTTTTGTCTAAATAACCTAATTAGAGAACTATTAGAAATGGTTAAAAGACACACCAATATGCACCCACTTATTTCTATCTTCAAGAATTCATTTATGACTACAAAAGAAATATACTATTTTTGTGTTCATAAAGTATATCAATTTTGCTATTCATATAAACTTGCCAAATTATAGTGCTATCTGTGGACAAACTGGTACAATGCAAAAGACTAGAACCTATTTGCACATTCTTCATATCCCTTAGCTATTCCATTTGCACGTATCACTATGATTACAGAGAGCTATTGGCGAGTTCTCAAGTATAACTATAAATATAACTACAACAGACCATGTGTAGATTAACTTACCAAATAATAGTAGAACAACTTATACCTGACTTTGAAATAAAACTGGCTCAGTATAATAGAAATAGAACTTTTCCAGCATGGTAGTATGAATTTAAAAAAGAATGGACTAAAGCTGGGAAGCAATTATTCAAGATGGTATGGATAAGAGATATCATATTGATATAGATAGCTGGATATGTTCCTGCCCATCCTATTTATACAGTTGCTATCTTATATGCAAACATTTAATTAATAAAAAAAAGGAAGTAAATGGTGAACAATTTTTTTATATTTTTTCAAAGACAGAATGATGCCATGATTATCTACTACTTACTTTTAATAGTGACAATGTACCGGCTATTGCACTGATAAATAATCTTTGGACTAGACCTATAATAACAATAGCTGATGATAATTCTTCTAGCAAGGATAGCTCCATTATAAATGATTTATAAAATACATTAGAAATTGTGAATTGTATTACATCTAATACCTTGGATAAAAGACGAGAAATACTTGTCCAATACAAAAAAAAATTTGATATCGCATTAGCTCTATATGAGCGAGAAATTGATAATAATAATTTTATAAATAATTTTAATAACCTGTTGATGTCTTTTTTAAAGAAAATTGATAAATGTGAAGTAGTATTACAATCTCGCAAACAACAAAGTACATGGGAACCAAAAAATAGAAAACACGCCTTTTGGTTATGCTAATAATAAAGTTCTTGACTCGGGTTTATATATATTTGTAGTATAGTAAAATTCTAAAATTCTAAAATTCTAATAAAAGAATAAAATTTAAATATTCGAATTAAAAGAAAAAAATCCAAGTATTTAAATTTAAAAAAAAGTCTGGAAGTCATAATCATTCTTATTATTAGTCACTTAAGTAAGCTTCGAATAAATTTAAATAATTTAGAATTGCTTGAGAAAATTATTATACTATGCTCTCTATTGCTTTACTATTGCTATATTACAGTGCGAAAAAATTTATCAAAGTTAACGTATGACCAAAATGCATATAATTGGTTGATCAATTATGTTGAATCACCTAATAACCATCTATTAGAAATTTGCAGAATCTGATCTACAACACATAATTCAAACATTTTTTTTCACCATGGCTAGGTTACTACCTAGTACACATTTTCTGACTGCCTTAAGCACATGGTATTATGTAACTAATCTAAAATCAGGTCACTTAATTATATCTACAGTAATCGATTAAATAAATAATCAAGTTACATTCTTGTAATTAAATGAGTCAATAGTTATGTGATGTTAAGGGTCACTATTTATAAGGAAACAACAATATAATATTATATAAGATGAGTATTAATATTAAGAATATTAAGGGTAGGGTGAACGTAGATCATTTGTCATATAATCTCACGTGCTAAAATTTTTTTATACAAAAATTGAGCATATGCTATTAGTAAAAGTTTTTAAGGCCGCAACTAAACTTTACCAAAACTTCATAATATATAGATTAAAACCTTTTCTTTATGATAATAAAAGTTTTGGTCCTTATATCATTTAAAAAAAATCTACCTCTATATATCGTTAAATTCTCCTAGGTTGATTGAAATTTGCCTAGGTAACACAAAAATTACTAATTCTTATTGGTCGGATTTCTATTGTTTACAATTCTGATTGGTCAAATCAATGTAAATCATATGATATCATATGATTTGCAATGTGATTACTATTAAAAATGATCTACGTTCACCCTACCCTTAAATTTTATATTGTAAATACTGTATATATATTATAGATCAAATTGGTTGAGTTAAACTTGACCCGAATCAAATTAATCAATTAAAAAACCACGGCCGGTATCAACATAATTCTGATTCGCACTAACTCTAAAATTCTGCTAGAGGTCATTTTGACCCGGTCAAGTTTAGCTCAATTTAAAACCAACTTGACTCGTAACATATATAAATTATGTTAAACTTCTACTCTAAATCCTAATTTGAAGGGTTTCTATCAGGAAAATATTTTGAATACGTAATTAGCTGTTAGAATTAACCTTATATTATATATTTTATATAAATAACAAATATATATGCATTATACATATAAATATTTACCGTATTTGCGTGTTAATTTCGGGACAAATAATTTGAAGAGAGCTCGGCTAAGGGTGTTCTCAAGCACCTCGCTCAATGGATCGGAGGCAAATTTTAGTTAGTCGGAAATTGAATAAATTAACCAAGTGAGTTACCATTTCGATAAACAAATCAGCGAGATACAAACCACCTTTTTTCTCCAAAAATTTACCATTGATAAAGGTCGCTCAAGCATTACTTCTAATTTTTTACATATCAAAAATAATAAACAATAAATTCTCAGCAATTTCTAACCGATATGAAAAAATAGTCACTTCAATTTTTAAACGTAATAAATACAACCCATCTTTTAACCTTTAATCAAATCGTAATGAATACTGCTATTCATTTTTGTTCAATAAAACTTAAATATTAATATTAATATTCGTAAGAAAATTTTTTTTTATTTCTTGTTGCTGTAATGCAACTTTCGCTAATGATTATTCTGTTGCTGCAACAAAAGATTTAAATCGATAAAATCATTAAAGGAAAACCGACGCAGCCGAAGTTAAAGTTTCGGCAACCAGTTGAGTAGAAAATTTTTTAAAGTGTTTTAGGTGGCATAACGTAGATCACGAAAAACAGAGAGTATGCTCAAGCATTTAATTCTATAAATGTCGTCATTGACTGAGATGTGTGAGCGTTATCATGATCATTATTTAATTGATTGATTGAGATGCTTAAGAACACCCTAAGTTAATTATCAGCTCCCTTCAAAAAATGTGTCCCGAAATAACATCCATGGGTGTTAATTCAGCCGGCATTAAGATAATTCAGCCTGGCATTACGAACCAATTTTTATGTGGTCAATCCTTAATACTGTAATAAGCGGAGATAAATCATGTGACTAAAAACCAATCAAATTATAGAATTTAGTCTAAACCTACCTTGGGTAGGCTAAGCAAAAATGTAGGGAAGGCAATTTTGCATATACAGTATATATATAACTACCTAAAACCTAACTTTAACCCTAAAGTTAATTCAACAAATCCTTGCTCAAATTTTTTTTAAAAAAAATCAAACGAAAAAGTATCCAATCATGATTTAAAGTTGCTACCGAAAATTTTTGGTGGTTTAATTTACGACTTACACGTACGTACGTACTGTACGTGCGTGCAACACCAACGTGGCATAAAATTCAAGGACTACGTACAATTTTAAATTTAAAATTTTGACACTTATATATAAAAAACATAACAAAATTTAAATTGTTGCACAACAGCTAAAAAATTGGCGCCTATATATAAAATATGTTGACTTTAAGTGGCATCCACTATACCAACTTTTACTCTGTAATATACAGTATTTCCTTTATATCGATATTATTTCAAAGCCTATATTAGAATATGTCACCACCACTCCCGAACGATGTTATTCAACACGTGTTAGCTAACTTTCCTATCAAGCAGATTTATTTATTACGAGGCGTAAATCGAGATTGGTATTCTATACATGAACATGCCATTAAACAACGACTTTCTTTTACGGATTCTAAAGTTTTAGTTAGACTTGGCCCTTCTTCAAAAGCTAAAGATCCCAAGTTTTCTATCGCACTTGAATGTGTCGCTTTCGATCCTGAAACTAGAATTTTTACCTTCAAACCTATAGCTAATTCAAAACCAATTTATTGTAATCCACGTCATTTACGTCAAGTTAAAATTTTATCTCGTGAATGGATAGGTGTTGATGCAAAAAGACATAATGGTATAGATATTTCATCGAATTCTACTTCAAAAGATGTGAATTTAGATGCAATGCGTAGATATGCAAATTTTACATTTCATCGAGAATACGTTGAAGCTGTTCAAAAATATTATTATTTAGAAGAAACGCCCAGCGCTGGTGAAGAAATTTCTACTTATATAGGAGATATTGACATGATTTTAAAATGTCATCTTAAAGATTCAGTTGTTTTATCCTTAGAAGACATTCCTGATATAGAATATTTCGATCAGCCATCTCATATTTCTTCTTTTAATGTTGATTTCTTACAAGTTCATACTTCTTGGCTTATTGGTGGAACTACTACTAAAATCCTTCCAACTGATTTCCATTCTAAAATTTATCATTCTCGATATACACTTCTTAATCATATTACTTTACAAAAAGATATCCAAAAATACAACCTTTATTCTCCAAAAGTTATAAGATGGATACTCTCAGATTACATGGTAGATGACCAGCAGACTGTTCAACTCTGTCAACATCTTAATAAAACCAATGGTGATTTTACAATTGTTGATAAATTTCAATGGGAGTTAGAAAAAAAGAATATAAAACAGCAAATTATGTGGAAATATTCTTTTGTAGCAAGATTTTTTTGTGACCCTCAAAATTCACCAGAAAATTTTGAACAAACATTGGATAGACTTGTTCGTTCTGAAGATGATGAAAAAGCAGAAGGGCAATCTAAGACTCATAAATTTACAGCCATTTCTTGGCAAAATGGATGGATTTCTTAGGCTAACAATGGTTTCAATTTTCTTTTTAAAATAAATTATATAGGTGGTTTAAATGAGTCTGTCTTAATACATATTAATGAATTTTTCTAAATATTCATTAGGCCATGTAAAATTAATTAATTGATTTTCATAACCCGACTGGGTCGAATTTTTTATGTAAAATTTTATAAAATTTTTTTATATATGAATTTTTTTTAAAAAAATAAAAAGCCGGTCAGGTCTGTTTAAAAGTAATTAAATTTGTGTGGCCTTAAAAATAGAAATTTTTTTAATGTAAATTATGACGTGTTTGGTGGCAGCTTCCGGCGGTAGCTGTAAAAAAGTAAAAATAATTAGTATAACTCTCAAAAGAAACCTAATTCTTAAGGTTAAAATCAACACTTACTTCCATATTCTAAACAATTGCGTTATTCCGGTACCTCCGACAAATATATTTACTGACAGTAACGCATAATTTTTAGGAATAATTTGAGTAGAGTATCTAGACCAAATTAGACCAGTAGCCGTAAGGGCTGTTGATTTATTAGCGCAAAAAAGAGCTATTAGAAAACTAAAGATATAAATGTTGAAAATAATGAGAGAAAAAGAATAAACACATACCAACACTTTGAGACACAGATAATTTTTCCGCGGGACGTTGTAGATCACTCAAGCCAGCAATGACTAACGCCTAAATATGAATGTAGTTATTAACTGAATTTAGTCCCTGAGACCTCAGAAAGTGGTGTATGAGAACAAAAAAAATAATTTTATATAACATAGGCGTTTACCCATTTCATCATTGGAGCCCAGAAAAAAACGGTTTTCGGTCCTACAAAACAATTAGCAAAAAGATTATTCAGTTTCAAAGCAAAATGGTATTCGTGGGCGTGCAATAATTGTTTTTTACAGGCATTGCAACTTAAAGGTTGTAACTTTAACGGCAAATACCTGCAGGGTGCTCTAGTAGGCTTTGGAATCTCGCTGTTAAGGACATTTTGTTAACGAGCGTAATCTGACGTATCCTGCCATTTATTCATGTCACTGAAGTATTACACAAGCATAGTAACACCAGATCCCATTTTAAGAGTATCGGTACGTAAATAATTAATTTGTCAAAGATTATTATTAATAAAAAATTATATGTACGTACGTACGTAGCGATAGTTCGCATTCAGTTAAATTATTAATTATTAGCTCTCTAAATTGCATGTCTCAATATAATGTTAACGTGTGTTATTTCGTACTTCTTAGCATAACATCTTATCTCAGAAACACCGATAGAGACGACAAATAGTATTTTATGACACAATTTGAATTAATTAATTTAGCCAAATATTTTTAAAAAATAATTACCCACATTCGGCTAAGTTCTCTTTAAATTATCTCGAAGTAACGTCCGGTAGTTATATGATATTTGAAACGACATCTAATTATTATATAGCTCTTTTTAAATTGTGTCTTAAAATAACGTTTTTTCACACAAATACATTCTAACATTTAAATAACTTGACTGTAGACTAGATTGTTAATGCTGTATTTTTTTTTTACATTTATATTAGATGAAAATCAGAAAAAACCTAAACCAGGTTATAAGCTAGTTACAATAGTTATTTTGCCTATATGGAATATAATTTTTTACCGTCAGAAATGATGAATTACAAACCATATTTATTTAAAAGATAGGTGAATATACAGTATATAATATCAGTCCTGAAATATTATTAGATTTTTTCTTTTTTGTCTAAAGTCTGTGAATACATAAAAAAAATAATGTAATATTTTACGAGTCTAAACCAGGGTTAAGAGAGTGTAAGAGACCCGGATCTCTTGATTAGTAATTTATATTTTAAAAGAAGAAATCCGCCCATCACTATACCCTCTTCCAAGTAATATATCCCCGAGTATAGAAGTTTTTTAATCGGTGGAATGTAACATACTCGCGCTGTCTGTATGGTCATTTACGGTAGCATACGGATTAACAGTAGCATACGGATTAATGGTAGCATGTGGATTAAAATCTGTGGTAGAAATACTCGCAACTGTAGTCAGGCTAGTTGCTGGTACTATTCGTCTACGTTTTCGAGTTTCAAGTTGTAGAGCATAAACAGATGAAACTCTAGCAAAAAGTACCTGCGAAAAAAAGAGCACTGAAATTATTAATATGTCCAAATTTGAAAAACATATACAAACACTTACGTACACCGAATAATATTAATAATATTTCTACAACAACATTTCGTATAATAAACATGGTCTTGTAATGGGTACAATTTTCTAGTGACGCATTTGTATCGATACTATTACTACCCGATAGTTTTTGTAAATCTTGGATACAGTTATCAATCTCATGCTGTCTATTCTGAATTATATTAACAACAACAATTATAGCAATAATTATATTGACTATGACAAAACCCCATAATATGTAAGAAAAGACACGAACAGATGTTGGCATTTCCTATTTTAAATAAATTATATATTAATTAATATATATTGTATATGGAAAATGTGAATACGTACGTACACAAAATTAAATATTTAAAATTTATGCTAACAAAAAATGAACATGCGATTCCAAATGAGCAGACTAATGCCATGATAATGAATGCTATACCAAATATCAAAGTAAGTCGCCTTGACATATCAGGTACATAATCTAATAACGATAGTATACGTACATATAGAATATTAAAAATTACACCCATATTTAATATACGTATAAATGTTACAAAAATTATACATACCTTCTGGTTTTGCTAGATAAATGACCGCAAACCATGAGGAAATAAGCTATATCGATATCGATACGTACAAAATTACATACATATACGGTACGTATAACAAAGATTCAAGGGAATCAAAAATTTTAAATAACAATTTTCGTAAATTACTGTATAATACTCACAAAACTGATTGCTGCTAGAGTAATAGTGTCATAGCGAGAAGAAAAACGGGGTATTCTAGACAATTTGTTGATATGGTAGAAGACTTATAATATAATTCATATGGGATATGTGAAATATATGAAAACCGTATAAAAAACACTTACAACCCACACCAACGTCCATCCATTTTTGACATATATATTTTGTAAAGAAATAATCGCAACCTAGCGCTACTTTACGAAATTTAAATTTACGAAAAAAATTTGTGGCTTTAACAATTATTCAACTTGTGTTTTAATACGTAATACATTTTGAAAAAAGATTGGCTTTGCTAAAGCAATAAATATTTTGGATCATATTGATATCTAGTATGGCTGGGTGAACTTTAGTATAGGTAGGCGAATATTAATCATTAATTCTTCATATATATGCGTAATAACAAAGTTTAACAGTCAACTAGTTTTTTTATTACGGTTAAATAATCATTGTATTGTTTTTTTAAAAGAAATGCTTTAAAAAAAAATGCTTTAAAAAAAAAAATGCTTTAAAAAATGCTTTAAAGATATGCTTTAAAAAATGCTTTAAAGATATGCTTTAAAAAATGCTTTAAAGATATGCTTTAAAAAAAATACTTTAAAAAAAAAATACTTTAAAAAAATACTTATAAAAAAATACTTCAAAAAAAAAAAAAACTTTAAAAAATACTTTAAAATTAAAAAAAAATGCTTTAAAAAAAGTAAGAGATTGGAACCGAAATCCGAACCTTCCTAAACCCTTTAGGTTTAGGCTGTAGTATTAGTTAGTTTCGGATTTGATAGTTTTTACCTAAATCCCAAATACAAACTAATCAATGTATGCAAATTTTATATATATGTAACTCGTGTTATACTGTATATTTAGGATTTAATATAAGTTTGGGATTTAGTATTAGTTTGGGATTTTGGGATTTAGTATTAGTTTGGGATTTTGGCATCTGTTTGGGATTTAGTATCAGTTTTGGATTTTGGCATCTGTTTGGGATTTAGTATCAGTTTTGGATTTTGGCATCTGTTTGGGATTTAGTATCAGTTTTGGATTTTGGCATCTGTTTGGGATTTCGATAGTGGTTTAGGTTTCGGGAAAATCATGTTAGTTTAGGGTTTTAACATTGATTTGAGATTTCGATATTTGCTTGGGATTTCGGTATTATTTTTAGATTTCGGTATCAGTTTAGGGTTTGATTAGGTTTCGATAACACTATAGCCGAAACCCGAAACCTTTAGGCTCAAGAAAAAAGGTTTCGGTTCCCAACTATAGAATCGAGCATTGATTGATCACAAACTCTAGATTTTCGAGCATCGGTAAAAAATTTTGAATTTTCATTGAGTTTTTAAAAAATACATAAAAGAATTTAGTATAACATGGAATTTATCAATTGTACCATTATCTATACATTTCTTAATGATTTGCGACATTACAAAAACTATTATCGCTACATACAATTTGCATGACTTATAATTTGCGCATTATAAAAGCAACCTGTACGATTACTGCTACATTATTTTTAAAATTTCCTTAAATTCATCATTTTTTTCACAATTCCAAAGATTTCTTAAATTCCAGTTCTTTAGTATAACATACATTAGTGTATTAGATCTTGCTTTGTTTAGCCAAGTGGTTGTAAAAATTTCCTGGTTTTTTTTTTAATTTTTCCTTATGTATTTTTAGATCGCTAGTGTTGAAAATTTAAATTAATATATAAATAAGGTAGCTGCCGTCGCACTAAAAGCTAGGAACGTAAATAACAATATTCTAAGAATGGAGTGATATTAAAAATTTAACGAAGTGTATGCAAATTATTTGATAATATATGTGGCAAAGTAGGGAAGTGAACGCATATCAGGAATTTCACACGTAGTAGCATGATTACCCCGAAAGCTATTTACCCCACACGTAGTACATGATTACGGTACGATTCCCCGAAGCTAATTACGGTACGATTCCCCGAAAGCTATTTGCCCGACAGGTCACTTACCCGACATCACAAGGGTGACAAATTGCTAAAAATATATACCTGCAGCTAATCAAATGCTAACCCTAACCCTATGTGATGTCGGGTAAATAGCTTTCGGGGAATTGAGCAACAACCAGTAGCATCACAGGGCATACGTACGTAGTAATACTTTCTTCTATATCTGATATACAGATAACTTCTGCGCACGATTTGATCCACACCTGAATTCATATGAATCCATATTTCCTGTTTTTCTCATGATCTATTTCACAATTAAGTTTTAAAATTCATATATTCAAATGTGATAGTAAAAGCGTGATTTTCAGACATAAATAATAGTGGCCCGACTCAAATTTTCATATCTATTCACGGGATATTTGGCATTTTTCATTTTTCTATATAGGATTTATTATCAATGATTGAGTTTGGAAACTGGTTTTAACATATGAAAAATAAAGGAACTCTATCACTGATTATAAAAGAAGGATTACATTTCGTAAATACGACGTTAATACACACGACCTGATTGTTACTTAAGTATTTCTCCAAATTATTTCAATAAGTATTTCAATAAGTGTAGTGACAAGTTATTATGTTTACGTATCTTTTATTGTTCGTATTGAATTTAATCAATGCAGATAATTTCTTATTCAATTTCTTTATATTGTTCAATCGAATTATTCAAAGATAAGTTAACACTTAATTTGTTTACATTTAATTTTTTTGTATTGATTTAATTGCTATTTCAGTCGGTTATTCAAAGGTAAGCTGACACTTATTTAATGACACCGAGGGAAAATCAAACTTGGTCCATATAAAATTTACTTCTCATTTAATTTATTCTTATTCACATTGACATAGCTTATGATCTATTCATTTCTTATTTAATTTCTTTTTATTTATATATAGTTAATAATATTATAATACTGTAATTTCAGTATAGTAAAAGTACTTAAAATAAATTAATCATTTTCATTTAATTTGTATTAAGTGAGTATTAGAGATCAACTAAAATAATCTATTCATGCTCATAGATATTTACTATAAAAGTGGAAACAACAATTATACGGCAGCAAGTTCTTTTACTAGAGTTAATGTCACTCGCACAGTAGCAGCACATGGGAATGACATTAACTTCATTGAAAAAAAATGTAAATCATCTTGTGCACTTAGATAATTACTTGATAGATATATCGCATATCGATACTAAAAATCTGTGTGAAAAAGTAATCAGCTGAAGGGTAGAATAATCGGTTAGACGCAAATTCATCATGTGAATTTATCTAGCTGTCAAGTTTATAATTACCTCTTTTCTTTTTTAGGTTTTCGTTCCTGATTTGCGCGATAACGTCTCGCAGCTAAAAAAATTCTTTATTTGTTACAAAATGGAAAGTTTCACATCAATTTATAAAGAATGTAAAAATATATAGATCGCTAAATTGATATGAATAGATTGAATCTAATGAAAGATTCAAGAGCACAATGACTATTAATTGTCCGGAGGGGACTTACATTTTCAGGTATAGTGGTATCACATAATTGGGCACATATTAGAGATCTGTCGAGTCCAGTAACTCACCATGTGATCTACATTATAAATGATTGGCTATTATAATGTGACTTCCATATCGATATTCATCACTCCGGATTTACAACAGTTTCAGTAATTAGATGCGAAATACCAATTATCGATGAAATATTCTTATTTAAATCAATTCATATGTCTTGTAAAAAATCAAAAAGAATCTAGATAAGAGACTAACTGAAAAGCTAAAAAAAAAGGTTCATAGTATGATCTAACGTACGACGATAAAGCTTGTACGTACATAATGATAATTATTGTATCTTATACCGATACGTATTCAAAATAAGTCAACCAATTATAGTAAATTCTAAAAAGGTTTGGTAATCTGGAAATGTTCAATAAGCTTGATTATTATTTAATCAGCTCAGAAAATCGATCATCAATTGTGGTTTTTAGAATCGATCCCCATCCCTATTTATGAACTTTTTCGCTGTGTTTAATTTCAGGTCGTAATTATTAGTGAATCAAATTCTCTAGAAGAATGGTAATTTTTATAGTGAGAGAGCAAGTAATAGTTATATCTTGGCAATTGAATATAAGAAAAATACTGTGCATTTGATGTGTCGGCAGCTCTAGCAACCGATACTTTTTAGTAAAATATTTATGATACGTATGATCGTACCCGGGTTTATTAATTTTCCCACCACTTCGTTATTGGAAGTATCATAAATTGATTAATACTCCGATATATGAATAATTAGTAGAACCGATCAGAGTGGTAGGAAAAATATTTAGTAAACCCATTGTACCTTACGTAAATAAGTTAGTCGTAACTAGGTATGGATGTAAATCTGATTGGTCAATCACTTTCAATTGTATTTATACAAGAATGTAATATTCCATAAGTAAAGAAAATAAAAATTAAACCTTCGAAGAAGTACAACTATAGAACTATGTAATTACTCGACCGTTAATTGTAAAGTTATTGCTTTTTTAAAAACTAGATAAATCGATTTATAAATCATGATAAAGAAGGTTTAAAACATAAAGAACATTAATACATAAGTTATAATATATGAGTGTTTAGAATTTCTTATACGTCTACAGGTTCTAACGAGTCTTATCATAACGTGCTCTGTGTATAATAAACAATAGATCTTTAAACATTATATTAGTTCAGTATAAAAGGAGTGGTAGGTATTTAAAAATGATTTTTGTTAAAGTGATATAATGTAATTTGATTAGTTACACATGATGCATGAATGTCAGTTATCCTACTAAATATACCAAAAATCTGAGGCCAGGCTAGAGGGCCTGCACGGCCGAAATTTTAACTTTTTAAAAACCTCTCAAAATTACGGGCCTGGTGTGTCAAAAACATAGTAAATTGCGGGCAGAAATTTTAAATATCAAAATGGACAAGACATTATTGAGATACTTTCGCTCAAGATTTAAGCGAATAAGCTAAACCTTTTATCTAGTTATAAAATACTAATGAATATTACACTATCGTAAAAAATTAGAATCCCATTTTATTTTAAGCAGCAATTCGTAAAATCAGTGAAAAGTTTTGCAGATTTTTGCATTATGTGTGGTCACAGCAATTTGAAAAGTATAATGATTCATATATTGTATTGTAATTTATTGTAATTACTGTGCTTTCAAATTACTGTGATCATCAAATTTCGTACATAACTCGGAAATCTGTAAAATTCTCTTAAATTTGTCATTTTTTAAAATTTCTATTTAAAAAAATCAGAATTCTGAAGATTTCTTATCAAATTTCAATTCTTTAGTATAACATCAATTATTATATAAAATTTTGTAGTTGGTTAATTAATAGTGATACTAAAAATTCTCAGTTTATTAGGGATTCGGGACATTATATGACAGACTTAATGGTGACATTTAGAGGCCAAATCGCCATACCAGTGATCTTTGCAAAATGAAAACTCTGGCCTTTGAGAGATGTGAAAGATCCAAAGGTGTCTTAAGACCTTCAAGATGTGGAGAGAGGTAAAAAAAAAATTTCAGTTTTTTTGTTACAAAATTTATGATTTATTAAGATCTCAAGTGGTGCATTGTTTACGTTTACTATGATGAACATTCTAAAAAAAAATTAAATTATTGTTATATATAAGCAAATCATTAATAAACAAAGTTCTAAGAATATATCAAAAATGATATATAGTAGTTTATTCATAGCATCAAGTCTCAGAGCAACAAAAAACTTTCATTAGAATGTTGGTTTAAACAAAACCTTATACCAATTAAATAGTAATATTAAATAAGTATTTGTATTTAATATTTTTAAAGCAATTAAAATTTTAAATACTTAATTAATATTAAATTTTATATTTAAGAGTGTAGTAACTTAGTAAAGTTGATAAATTGTTGTATCTTCAAGCAGCAGAACTAAAGTTTGAATCTTATTGATAACAAAAATTTGAATTTTCAAAATGCATTTGAAAGACCATATTCTATTGGGTTAGCACCTGTAACAAGATCACATCAGCTTATATTGAAAGGTAGTGAAATATTAGTGTGATATATGAGTTATACAAAATTTAAATGAAGCTGTTAAATAAAATCAGCAGATTGGAATATAGAAGTCTGCTTGGCAAAACCTAAGTAGAAAAGTAGCACAGATTTTTGATAATACTATGTAAAGGATTATTATTCAGAAGTAACAAGAACTGAATAGAATTAAAGTATTTAACAAAAGCATTTCACTAACCAGGTTATCGGAGGAGTAATTGAAAGAAAAAAATCTAACCATAGAGATCAAGAACAGATCACAATCCTTTCATATCATCTGGATTAGTAGCTTGGGGTGACAGAAGTATAAAAGATAGTCTGTAAAGTAGATATTGGAGTTTAAGTAAACTTTGCAAAGATACAGAGTAATAGTAACAAAAATAAAAGATTACAAAAGTGTTTGTTCTTAGACTTGATGTAAGTTATCAAAAAATCTAGATGATACATATATAGAATATAAACTACTCTAGTATATTTATCACAAGGTTAAAAAACTTCTCTATATAAAAGTGTCTGTTTTAAAGATTTAGCAAGTCTTAGCAGCAGGTTTCTCTTTAGGCAAGATATTTAATGCTGTGAAGTTGATCAAAGAGTTTAAATAGAAGATCTACAAATAAATCTTAGATATAACAAGTGGTAGATAACTATAGATAAAAAAGATATAGTGAAGCTCTTAAATAGGCAATGATTAAAGTTGTATATATAGCTAACTGTACTTTTGTTAATATAACAAGATCAGATGCAGTCTATATAACTGTACTAGTATTGACTTTAAAGTTTAATAAATTATGCCAAACCTATAAATAATCACTTTAATATTTAAAAAAAAGAAAAATTATATTTACTAAGTATTTAATTTATATAATATTTTATAAATACTTTAAATAAGTATTTTTAATTATATCTAGAGGTCTGATTTGGTCAAAAAATTTGTATTTAAATATTTATTTGTTTAATCTTTTTAATATTTAGATATTTATTGAAAATTTTAAATAAATATTCAAATATTTATTAAATATTCAATGAATATTATATTATAATAATTCTAACTTTATATTAAAAATTAGATCTTTTATTAAGACTTATTTTTTATTCGATACTATTATAAATCTATAAAACAAGTTAAGTTTTTTTATATATTAAATATAAGATTTTTTTTAATACTTTATTTTTTATTCTACACCTTATATATTGTTAATTTATAAGAAAAAAAAAGTTTTTATTAGTATTACATTAAAAATAAAATTCTAATAAAAGACTCTATTTTTAATATTATACTAATGAAAATTAAAAAATCTATTTTTAGTTAACCATTTAAATTTTTTTTATTTTTTATTTTTAAGCGACATCTTTGACCATAACTTTATTATTGTATATTTCTGATAAGTTACATTTTACAGTTACATCAGTATTTTTACAACAACTTAAATTAAGCTACGATTTAGAACTAATTTATTC